>LBNU01026461.1:64298-82860 GCA_014162995.1 Artemisia annua | reverse complement strand
TATCGTACCTTTAGAGGGCTGAGGAGACCTCTATTTATACACACGAAACCCTAGTTGGTTTCGTGTTCCCCAATCTTCGGTATTCGATATCTATCAATAATAATAGAAGATATCGCATATCGGATAAGTGCCCATATCCGGGATTGGGCCTGCATGGGCCTAGGCGTTAACTAAATAGTCCACTCGTGGTGGGCTTTAAGTATAATTATGTATTCGCGAGCCTCGTGGGCTGCAAATATCGTTGTAATGGCCCATTTGTGATGGGCTTGCGTATTGGATGGGTGCATGACCCGGATCCATACCATACGTCATCACTAACCGCTACTTTTGCCAAACATACCCATTATCGAAAAATATATATGAAAGTTACACAACTCGTTTGGCAATGTTGATATTACTTTACACAATTCGTTTGGCAATGTTGATATTACTTTTATTTCATTTTCTAACTTACATTGATTTGCTCAAATAATAACTTACATCTATATATGCAAGACGAGTATCCGTGTATAGCAAATAAAGTTTATAGCGGCAGATAGTTTTAGTGATAAAAAAGGTTTATATTTTATAACAAACAGTAATAAAAGTTTGAGAATTTTGGGATTAAACATAATATTTTTAAACCGGTTCAACCCGGGTGGTTCAACAGGTTGAACCGTTCCAATCGAAAAATGGTCAATATAAACCGGTCAACCTGACGGGTTGGGTTGAAAAATCGGTCAAATAAATCGGGTCAACCCGTCGGGTTTGAAGCGTCTCGGGTCAATCCGGTTTTCGATGTGTATTAATAGTTTCTTTTTAAAACATATATATATTAATAGTTGAAATTGCTCATAATTAATTGTTTCAACATTTTTTAAATTTTTTTCACATTTTACTTTCTTGAGTTTTAACTTTTCACTTTGACAATTTTTGTTTTATAGATAGTATAGATACTAAAGCACATGCAAAAGCTGTTTCATGATTGGATGCTCTATAAACCAGTTTTTTATTAATAAATTCTTTTGGGCTTATTTTTAGTCTACTGAGCATAATGCTCAGGTTTTATTTATTTTTATTTATTTATTTATTATTATTTTTTTTCAAATAGTTGTTACCAACGCTTGGTAGCCACAACCATTTTGACAAAACGTTTTTTTACAAAAAAAAATACACTAACAATTTTAACATAAGGTGCAAACTTTACAAAATTAATTCCACATCATGTACGTGAACCAACCTTCAACAGGGCCAGACCTAAGATTTTCGAGAAGATGTCCCAAAAAATATTTTTTGTGTAACTAAAGTTATACCAAAAAACCGAAAGTAAAAAAAAATAAATAAAAAAATCAAGGGTTCCGCATACCTAAAACCAACACTCTAAAAACCGAATGTAGCCAGTGCAACACTGGCACCAATGTAGGTATGTCCATGACACTCAACGTGAACCATACGGAAATATTGATCACTATACGTAAATACACGGAAACAGTGGCGAAGCTAGAAAATTTTCAGTGGGGGGTCGGAATCTAATTTTTTTTTTCCTAACGCTATTTTTCGGGTAATACCGAAATTTTGGGGGGTCGAACCCGAATATACCGAAATTTTTCTACACGAAAACTATACACCCCCTACATCGCAAAAAAAATTTCGGGGGGTCGGGCGCCCCCCCCCCATGTAGCTGCGCCATTGCACGGAAACACTGAACCGAAATACATGCCAAAAATACCCGCTACCTTCTTGATCTGTTAAACCGCCAACCAAAGGGTAGGTTCGTCATTTTATTGCAATGTGCAACAGTGCAAGTAGTTTTGCTGACGACTCTTGTAATTATATTTCCTTGTGTATGGAGTTCCATTCCAAAATCCAAAACCAGAAGTATGTTTGGACTTTCATATTAAATATCTAATTATGCAAAATCTATAAAACTTTGATGTCGACCGACCGTGGTATGGGAAGATAGTCTTCGTGTCTTTCAAGTTGCTATTTATTCAGTCCTCTTTCAGAAAATGAAAACCTTATTACGAGTAACAATCTTTATTCATGTTCATAATATATATGCACATAAAGACAAAAAAGCATCCCATATATATAACTTATTTGAGTGCTTGTCACTGAAAATTCGTGGAGCGACTAGTCGACTACTACGAGTAATAACTAATGATTACTGAGTAATAAACTAGTTTATCTAGTAAAGCTTGTTTAGCAATTATTTTGCAGAATTCATATATGGAAAAGACATTCGCACCGAAATGTTTGGTAATTGATGACTGAACATACTGATTTTGACGTATCGGCATATGACTTGTACATTTATCATGTATGTCTTTGAACCCAATTATAGGAAAGGTGCATATATTAAGAAAAATGATTTATGTATATACATGACTTATACCATAATAATTGTAACGCTTGTAATTTTGTATCCATGAATATTATCATTTCACCATTACAAATCACCTCTCAAATTAAGCACATAAAACATATGCATAAATTAACTATATACATTTTTCATAAATATCCTACCATTATTTGGATGTTAAGTGAACATGGTGAATATCGTCCTAGCTCTTTTTATGGATTACTGTGATAATGTTTAATTAATTTTAAAGACAATGGTGGCAAAAAGTATCAAACTTGACACTCATTCTTTTAGTATGTATTAAACTATTTTTTCCCTATTGAATAGATAATTTAATTTACATGATTAGCGATTCAAATCTATCAAACATTATTTCTAAAGATACAAAAATAAAAGAAAATAATAAGTTCTTATATTGAATAGGAAATAAAAAGTAATAAATGTCAAGTTTGATTACACTTTAAAAACATTGTCTACTAATTTTATTTAGCTGTAGAATTTTTGATGCTGCTAAGTGGTAAGTGTAGATCCAGTCATACAGGCATGTAGCCTTCCTCAACTCTGCTAGGTGCTAGTGATCAAGTAATGTAGTTTTTCTCTGTGAGGGTTTTCCTTCAAGGTGGAATCTGTGGGGTTTTGTCCCATAGATGCGTCGATTTGAGGCTGGCAGGGACTACCTTCTGGGTATGTACTGTGGAATCGAATCACTAATTATTATTCGAGGTTAGCAGGAACTACCTTCTGGCTAAGTTTTGTAGAAACGAATAACTAACTTAGTATTGTACTAACTCGCCGTTCAAAAAAAAATAATAATAATGTAGTTTTTTATTTAAAAAAACTGTGATTTTTATTTATTTATATTTTTTATTTTTTTCTTTTATTTTATGGACTATAGTGATCATTTGGGCTGTGCCGCTGTAGGGCTAGTCATGTATCAAGTAATTGGGCTTGTTGTTGTCTGCAGTGTGCTAGTCACCTGCTAGTTCCGTTGTCTGATGTCTCTGCCGGTCTGCCCCTACTTATATAAAAGTAAATTGATACATATTCCGGGAGTAAGTTAGCTACAATTTTTTGTAGCCAACTCCTTACAATTTTGTGCTATATTCTGTGGGTCCCTGAGTTCATTTGTGGGTCCTGAGTTATTTTTGTGGGTCCCTGAATCCTTTCTTGTATAATTTTAAAGGGGGATTGTAGCCAATTAGCTACAATAATTGTAGCAAAGATATCCACATTCATTTATATTCGTTAAATCTAGGGCAAATTCATAAAAGTGTACTCAACTTATACCCAATTTCAATCTATGGTACTCCACTTTTTTCTTCCTAATTTAGTGTACCCAACTTTTTTTTAGTTGCAATGTTAGACGATTTATAGGTTACCAGTTTATCACCACCATACTTCATCTTCTCCGACCAAATTACGGCCAACTTCCGGCTAGTTTTTTTATAATCACATTTTTTCTGTTCATAAACTTTTTGTTCACTCTAATTTGGATGCAGTTAACACTCGATATTAGGACTATATCATTTTTCATGTTTTGTTTATTTATGATTTCATTAGCCTTTGTTTGACCTGCTACTAAAAGCATCCAAATTCCAAAGTTAATAAGCACATAAGATTGAAATGAAACATGAGCGAGTACTACGAATCTACTATTATATTAATTTACCATGAATGCGTCCAGAACAACAAAGGCTGATTTTCAAAGAGAAGCCACTCTATGAGGATATTGATCATACCATTGGCGAATACAATATCCCCAATGAATCCACCATCCACGTTCGTCTGATACAAGGAAGGCTTTGGAATAGCCCAGTATATGTTTTCGATGTAGCTCTGGTTTATTACTTGTTGTCTACAAAGTCAGTGAGATCAATTGGATGGTTGTGTTGACTCAATGAGTTGGTTATAGTGGTTATTCCTTTATGTGATTATGTATATTAGTTGAGATTTTCTGTTCCAAAAAAAAAAATAATAATAAAAATAAAAATAGTTGCTCAAAAAAACTGTTATGTTACGCTGTCAAAACTATTCACTATCTTGGATCTTTGCGATTTGGACTGTAAAAGTATCAAGTTTTTATTGTGCTATTCGGACTTGTTTGAGTCTATTTCCTTCTATAAAAAAAACTAGCCGGAAGTTGGTCAGAATTTGGTCGGAGAAGTTGGAGTATGGTGGTGGTAACCTGGTAACTTTTAAATCGTCTAACATTGCAACTAAAAAAGAGTTGGGTACACTAAATTGGGAAAAAAAAGTAGAGTGCCTTAGATTGAAATTGGCTATAGGTTGAGTACACTTTTTTACAATTTGCCCTTAAATCTATATTTGACAAAAGTAATTGTTGTTGTAATTAGAGATATAGTTATAGATGAAGATGGAGCGGAAGATTATAACTAAGATTATTTTTATAAGCTACATGAAGTTGCATTTGATTTAAAATATTATGGAATAAATGTCTTATAAGTTATGTTTGTCAAATAAAAATTATATTTTAAATAGCTGACTTTTTCAAAAAATTAGCATAATATTTCAATGAAAAAATTACACGGATGGTCCTTGTGGTTTACACAGATTTCATGTTTAGTCCCTATTTCATTTTAATTACACCAGAGATACCTATTTTTTGAAACTTGTCACACATTTAGTCCCTAATTTGGATGGGCCGTTAGTTTATCCATTAAGTTATTTGCACCGTTAGTCCTCCGTTAATATTTTTTGCACCGTTAGTCCTCATTTTCTAAAAAAGTCCTCATTTTTTGCACCGTTAGTCCCTCCGTTAATATTTTGCACCGTTGTCAATCTTTTTACGTTTTCGTCCATTTTTTAGCGTTCTCGTCCATTTTTTTAACGTTTTCGTCCATTTTTTTTAAGTTTTTGTCCATCCTTTTACGTTTTCGTCCATTTTTTTACGTTCTCGTCCGTTTTTTTAACGTTTTCGTCCACCTTTTTACGTTTTTGTCTATCTTTTTACGTTTTCGTCCATTTTTTTACGTTCTCGTCCATTTTTTTACGTTCTCGTCCGTTTTTTTAACGTTTTCATCTATTTTTTTACGTTTTAGTCAATCTTTTTACGTTTTTGTCTGTTTTTTTATGTTTTCGTCCATTTTTTTACGTTTTTGTCAATCTTTTTACGTTTTCATCTACTTTTTTACGTTTTTGTCATTTTTTTTTACATTTTTGTCAATTTTTTGTACGTTTTTGTCAACTCATTTTTACATGTTTCGTTAGTTTTTTTCACATTTTCAATCCGTTTTCATCCGTTTTTTCAAATAAGTTTGATGATTTACACAAGTACAAAATTTACAAGAGTTTATAAGTTTATAAGTAATAAATTTGGTAATAAATGGCTTAAGTTTTGGTAGTAAACAGCTCTTGTTTTGCATTTTCTGGTTAAATCTCACGAGTGTTGATGTAAAACATTATTCCGGACAACTCTCGTGTTTTACACTTTTGATGATTCAGACCAGAAAGGGGTCAAAATCGTGATTTAAAATCGACACAGAAACATTTTTATCAAATGTCAAATTTTCTTTTAGTATCAATGTTGCAAAAATCGTGAATCGGTACTGAGGCGGTCCGGGGCCGAGTAGCGTTTTTTTACCGATTAATCGGCCGATTACCTTGTAATCGTCGATTAATCGGCCGATTTCCTTGTAAATCTCTCCAAGTTCCAGGGCCTTGTAGCTTGTAATCACCGATTAATCGGCCGAGTTGGCCGATTTTTGCAACACTGTTTAGTATACTTACTTAATCACAAAAAAATAAGCAAAAACGTAAAAAAATGGATGAAAACGTAAAAAAACGGACGAAAACGTAAAAAGATTGACTAAAACGTAAAAAAAAAATGGACGAAAACGTTAAAAAAATGGACGAGAACGTAAAAAAATGGACGAAAACGTAAAAAGATGGACAAAAACATAAAAAAAATGGACGAAAACGTTAAAAAAAACGGACGATAACGCTAAAAAATGGACGAAAACGTAAAAAGATTGACAACGGTGCAAAATATTAACGGAGGGACTAACGGTGCAAAAAATGAGGACTTTTTTAGAAAATGAGGACTAACGGTGCAAAAAATATTAACGGAGGACTAATGGTGAAAATAACTTAACGGATAAACTAACGGCCCATCCAAATTAGGGACTAAATGTGTGACAAGTTTCAAAAAATAGGTATCTCTGGTGTAATTAAAATGAAATAGGGACTAAACATGAAATCTGTGTAAACCACAAGGACTATCCATGTAATTTTTTCTATTTCAATAATCTTGTGTGAAAAACATACCCTAAGTATATAATCAAATGGAATGCATATGTCACACCGAACGCAAAGTAATATAAGACATGTATCTCCATAATCTTAGAGCACTCGGTACGGTGAAAAAACACGCCATTCGTCCCTATGCATGCCATTAATGGCGCCAACACAATACCACCAAAAATGCCAAACTTGTGCCAAAGGATTTTGAGCCACTTCATCAACTCACGCCAAATGCATTTTTTTTTATTATTATTATTATTATTTTTTTGTGAGTGAGTGGGTATTTTTAGTAGGGTATTTTGTGAGACCCAATAATATGTTAGTGATGTGTTATGAGGGAGGCGTGTTTGAGTTATTAATGTGTACGTTATTGAGAGGGGATGATGTGGTGGTGAGGTGGCATACCAATGACGTGTTAACCGTCTCAACCATACCTAGTGCTCTTATATTCTTGATTCTTAAAGATGTCAAAACAGAAGGCAACCTAAATCCATATGTCATCCAAAGGTTAGTTTTCGCACATTCGCACATATTCCATTTACTAATGTTGTAACTCAACTTGTTCTAAGAGCATGCGGTAAGTTGACTTTGCAAGGTGAGTTATAGTTTAACTCACCAAGTTAACGCACCGAGTTATGTTACCGGGGCTAAAAGGCAAAGGGAAGTTAACTTGGTGAGTTATAGGCATAACGCACGTTAAGAAGCATTCTAAAAAAAAAAATAATAATAATACAAAAAAAATAAAAAAAAATAAAAAATTACAACGCAGCGGTAACATGACTTTTGGGTGAGTTATATAATAACGCAGGGAAGTTAATCCATAACTCAGGTGAGTTATCTTACCGCCCCTAAAGTTAACGCATGGCAAGGGGAAGTTAACGATGACGTGGCGGTGAGTTATGGTATAACTCGGGGTCAACTTACCCCATGCTCTTAGGTTAACCGCTTATATCCTTGTTGTTTCATAAGGCTAGTTTAAAAGCTCATATTAGATCTACACGTTTCCATTCCACAAGAAAAGTACACAAATAAAATAAAAGATATGCTCATATGCATGTAGTTGTATAATCAACAAAAAAAGATCTCCAGAATATAGAAACATTGCCATTTTGGATATACCAAGCTTTAAACCGTCTCTATGCACATGTAAAATGTAAGAAAAAACAATGGTAAATAAAATTGACCGTCTTCTTCAATCTTCAACTCTACCAGTTAGTATCTAGGTATGTGGGGTAAAAATTGTCATGTCTGACCACGCACGTAATTGAAGTAGCTTATGATTGTAAAATAACGAAAAAGTGCCAGCAAACTACAACTCTTTTATCACTTTTCATCATACTAGTACCCACACCTGACGGTAGCGATGTATAGTTTTCGTCAATTCGCATTTGCATTAATATTTGCGTGTGTGTGCCCGCGTTTAATTATTTATTTATTTTGAGACAACCATTATGGCGATAGTCAAGCAGGTTATCGATGGTTCTAGTTTGATTTTTTGAGGGTCGACGACAATTCGACGATGGTAGTCAAGGTCAAACGTAAGTACTTACTACAATTTTGTGTCCTATTCACTTTCTTTATACATGTGCATTCAACTCACGGATTTATTATTTATTTATTTATTTATTTATTATTATTATTATTATTATTATTATTATTATTATTATTATTATTATTATTATTATTATTATTATTATTATTATTATTATTATTATTCCAATAAATGTGATTTCTTTTGTGTATTAAACACAACAAACCGAAACTTTCACATATCAGCGGTGGAATATAATCAGAGACAGAACTAGGACCGAATATGATCGGATGAACAAAATTTTTTGAACTGTAATATAATAGAGTTAAAATTGATGGACCGGGTGCATTAAAGATACATTTAGAAAACATCGATGTTTTTTTTTTCTTTAAAAATTAACACTATATCAAAAAAATCTATGAGGTTCCCGAGAACCCCCTAGTTACGCCCCTGCTGGTATAATTTTCAATGAAATTCAGTTACCTCGATCTTTGAGCATTATGATTCAATTTTTAGCTAGTCTTGGTCCCTGATCCTATCAGAGACCATAGAGTTGTAAACTTTCACTTAGTTTAAGTTTGCTTGCTTGGAGAGCAAAACCTATTGTCACTCAGGTAAGTGTTTATTTCTGAATAACAGTTTGAAATTCTTTGACTCATTTAAATAAAGAATTGTACGTTGAAAAGTTATATCTTGTTTTTGCATGTTTTAAACTACTTTATTCTTGTTTCACGTAAAACAGTCACGGATTTAGGAACAACAATTACACTTAGATTAGTTGAGTCATTGAGTGTTTCCATATTTGTGAGTTATTTGGTTATTCATACTTTTGATTAAGTGATTGTTAAGTTATGTCTTCTTATTCTTATTTGGAAGATAGTTTTTTCAAATTAAAATCGAGAGTCTATTTAATGACAAGTAAAAGTCAAGTGGAGGATATTTGAAACATCAAATATGTACATGTTTTATATATCATTTATCCCAAAATTATTGATTTTTTTTCTTTTCTTTCTCTTTTTGTATAAGAAATGTTACTTAATGGTTTATTATTCATATCATAGGTAAATATGGAGCAAATGGTGAAGACAGGGAAATTTGGCTTGAATTAAGTAAAATGAAGAAATGGAAGATTTGGACGTTGTTACAATGTTTTGGTCATAACTTCTTTATCAGAACTCTATTTTAGGTGATTCAAAAGGCCGCGGAAAGAGGAAAAAGCGATTTCACATTTAAGTAATACGATACATGAAAATCTGTAGTTAACTTATGGTTATTTCTGTTGGAAACTGCAGTGTGGAGTGGTTTTACAATTCACAATTGGGCCATGTTTATTTAGTTAAGTGCTTGGGCGATGGTTATTTAATTTAGTGCTTGGGCCTGGTTTATCATAAATGAAGAAAAGAAGAATGAAGGCCCAATGGATTGGGTTGAGTTTGGTGGTTGCTTGCAGAGTTGCAGGGGTGTTCACAATTCGGGTAATATATCACACGAATCGAAAACCGAAAGCGGATCGAACTGAGAAAACCCAACCGAGTTTGTAACCGAAATGCATGTTTCAAAACAGAGCCGAACCGAATTAGATATTCGGTTTTTGGTTCGGTTATGAATTTGACAAAATGATAACTGATCCGATAATGAATTAATATAAATATATATTTATACTATATATAAAGGAAAAACTCATATTCTTTAAAGTGAAAGTTAAAAAAACTATATATGAAAACAATAAACTTTTATTATTATTTTCGTGTATAACCCATAACCCATATTATTTTTATTCAGTTCAAATTGTGTTTAATATTTTTTTCGTTTTATAATTCGTAAACTTTTTTTTTTATCACTACAACTATCTGCCGCTATAAAACTTCGCNTTTTTTTTTTTTTTTTAGTCTATATAATTAAGTTTTTAAAAAATATAAATTATATAATTGAGGTTATTCGGGTCAACCGGAACACAGGAGGAAAACCATAGTATGAAATAAGAGCACAACCATATGTAAACTGTGGAACCATTGGAGACTGCGCCTGGACCCCTGCGAAGTGGGCCTGACCAATGTTCTGTGGTGGAGCTGCAGCTAACTGGGTCGTTGATGGGCCTAGGCTTGGTGTAGGGTAGTAGTAGGGGACACAAGGTTTCATGGGACAGTTAGAGAGTGTGACAACCGTGATTTTAACAGATTAGTTTGACTAATAGTCTCTAGTCGTTTAACTTTGTTTGGTGTGAATTATGTGTTTTATGTGTGAGATATGTATGTTATAGCTATGATAAGTATGAATGTGGCACTAAATCCCTTTGAGGAAGGTTATTGAGATGATTTGAGTGGTGTTGAGTTTTGATAAATTCATTTTAACACCTTTGTGGTGTAGAAGTGAATTGTTTAGTTTTGTTGTTTTGCGGTTTTGAGTAACAAGTCTTCGTTCAATTATGTGAGCGTTAGTAAGTTACGAGAAGGTTGTTTTCATGGGATGTGTTTATAGAGTGTGTGAAATTCTATTTTTGGAAACTTTATTTTGAAAATGATTATTTTTCCGGGTTGTCGTAAAATGAAGGTTTAACACGTAAGACGTTAGGTTTCGTTATGGGAGCGCATAAAATATGAAAAGTATAAGGTTTTAAGTGTAATAAATAAATTTAATAAAAAAAATATAAAATATGTATGTGTATAATAAAAATCGGCCCAAGGGTGTTTTAGGGGGAAAAGGAAACCCAATTGTAGCCCAATTACAACTCTAAATTAAGGAATTATCCACTAAATAAGTATATATACAAACCAAACAACCCAAAAACGTTTTTGATGAGTTTATGGTCGATTCAAGAGGAGGAGAAAGAAGAAAAATTTAGGGTTTTGCTTTTGGAGCTAAAAATCAAGTTCAAGGTATATTTTTAATACTAGTTTTCATGTAATTAATTAGTTATTGTTATAATTTATGTGATATAAATTATGATGGATTTAGGGTTTATAAACTTCTGTAAATTTATGATGTAAAACATGTTAGAATCATTAATTGATAATAGTATGATGATTGGTTAAGAGAATTGAGCGTAAAACGCGTTAGTTTGCAAGTTAGGGTTTGGACAGAATGTTAGGGCTGTAAAGATACAATGTTATTTAATAGATGGTGATGAGTTAGATCACTAATCTTAACTCTAAATTATAGTTTAGAGAAAGAGCTTTCCAAAAAGTCCGACCACGACTAATTTCGAGATGGGAAGTTAGTCTTTTGATTTTTACGAGATAAGGTGTCAAAGCTGTTAAACCGGGACAGAAATTGGGTAAAAGTTTGATAGTGATTTGTGGGTGAAAAAGTGTTATTAAGGTTAGCCCTTTTGGAAAATTTAAGTTTTAGGTTATCTTAGACTCCCACGAAAAGGATTCGCGATAAAAAGTTGAAGAAGTATTTTTCTAAAATCAAAACTTTTTGGTGTGCGTTCAGATCCGAATCTGGATAGTTGACAAGTTTGATTTTGTTATGGGTATTTTTATGTGTTATTAGACCATGGGCTTCTGGGATTAGCTTGTATGCTTATGAGAGACCATGGTGAATTTTTGGTATGAGTTGTTAAGCTTAAATGGTTATTATTTTATGTGGGTGAATGTACCCCAAAATTCTGCGTTTTCTGAGATTATAAGTGCAAGGGATTTAGTGAGCATTAATGGTTGATGGTGTTTAGTATGGAGTCTAGGAGATCCATGGTGGGTCATATGAACCTTAGACATCCATCATATGAGTATTGCATGGGTTATAGCTTTTAGCTTGACCATGTGTAATGTGAGTTTATTTGTGTGGTTTAGATTTATGATTGTTATTTGTTGGAAGCTGCAGAGTTAAGGTGAGTTCGTAGTCCCATTTTTTCTTTGTTTTTAAACTTGGGATGGGAATGATGCTTGTCTTAAATGTTTAGAGTTACTGTGATTGTGTGTGGTCAAAAAGCTTGGGCTTATAATGTTATCGTATGTATGCTATATGTGATGGTTATTATGATGTGATGGTTATATGTTGTGATTATCGTGGTTTATCGGGAATTATCAGGCATGCATATGAGACTCAATTGGGAGGATGTTTATCCTGTAGCTCGCGCATGCGACCTAATTGATGTCTATATTGGAGCGGGGGACACGTTCCGTCCCAACTTATGTGTGATGTGGTACTTGGATCGGTGAGCACGTTCCGCCCGATGGTTGCCTTTTTGTGTGATGGTTGGTTTGAGAATACATGTAGCTTGTATGATAACTATAATTATTTGTCCAGCTATGTTTTATAATCACAGTGAATCGGTTGCCTATTGTGTGTGAGTCTTAAACCTATGAATCTCACCAACATTATGTTGACGTTTTAAGCATCATTTTCGGTGAGCTTTCTAAGGATAAGATAGAAGGATGCGATTAGACGAGACCTTAGTTGCATTGGAAGTGGTTTATCATCTTTGCTTGGACTTATGTATTGATTTGGATTTTGTTTTGGTTATTTTATTTTGGGGTATTATTACAACACTTAGTGTTTGTGCTTTGCTCTATTTTTGTGCATGTAGTTGTTCTCTATATAGACACCAGGTGTTGTGATGATATCCATGAAGTTACACCCTCGCGTTTCCGCCTTGGCGAGGTGTGACAGATTGGTATCAGAGCCTTGGTTATAGAGAATTAGGTGGTTTAACCTAGACTATAACCTAGGAGTCCCTCATATAGTTGCATTTAGGACCTATGTGTATGTATAGTATCTTACATGTCTATTTTCCTAATATATGAGATGTTTATTTGAGTTTTTGGACGTCCGATGTTTTTCGATATTTAGTTTTGTATATGTCATTGTTTTTAGTATGGCACCTCCTGCACGTAGCAAGTTTCGTTGGACTACCGTTGTCGCTACGGGTTGCAAGAGAGTTGGTAGGATGAAGCGGATCAACAGAAGGATCCTAGTTCCTGCTAGCATGCTTCCGTGTGCGATTGAAGAGAAGTTAACCTTAGAGAATGTGGATGGAAAGGAGATAGAAAGGTACGAGACGAAGGTGGCCGATAAGGAAGGCTTCACCACTAAGTACCCTGGAAAGTGTCCCCAATTCCTAGAAGATGGGGGAGTGGTTTGGGCTAGACCCCGAGATGTGCATGCGTTTGTAGATCGTGTGGAGGATGAAGAGAGAAACCTCAGTGATGGCTTTGCTAGTCATCCACTACCACAGATCGAGGGAAACAAGAATGGATGGATAAGTGAAGAGGAAGAGTATGAGGTGGACTCGGATCTAGAGTCTACGGCGACTAGTAGATTTAATCCCAACTGATTGATAGGGGCAAGTGCTAGGGTAGAGCCTGAGCCTTTGTGCGACGTCTTATGTTTTGTGTCATGATTTGAAATTCTTATATTGTCTT
Source organism: Artemisia annua (assembly GCA_014162995.1). NCBI lineage: Eukaryota > Viridiplantae > Streptophyta > Magnoliopsida > Asterales > Asteraceae > Artemisia > Artemisia annua. The sequence goes on along the minus strand of LBNU01026461.1, from coordinate 69,362 downwards.
TTTCCGTCTGGAGCCATGTTGGAGCACGATTACTCTTGAGTTTTGTATCGATCTTATCTGAGTGATTTTGATTATAGTGTTTACATGATTGTTGGAATTGTTCCAAGAGAGAGATGATTGTTTGCATGAAGTGTTGTCATAGGAGGGAGTACACCTGTGAAAGGGGGCATAGATAATTATGGTGGCCAACATAATTATACATGCGTCACAACACAAGTGGACTTGCAAGTATGATAGCATGGATTGTGATGTTTATTAGGTGCTATGTGGTATTTATGTGCGTTATCATTGAGATGTGTGGTTTTGGAAGTAAGTATGCGTGTGGAATAGGCTTTATAACTATGGTCGTGAACATAATTATAAGGGTATCACACACGTGGACTTGTGACCATGATTACATCAATTGATGTTTGTTGTTATATGTTGTGGTAGATGTTATGCGATATCATGTTGATGATGGCTGCATGGTTAGAGAAGTATTCTCTTAATCGTTTGGGTAGTAGTTATATGTTGAGGTGTAGGTGGTATGATTCCATCCTAACTATCATATGTTGATACCTCAATTATCGGTTGGTACCAATGTGGTGATATTTAAGTTGATTCGTTTGCTAGACTCTTCGTTTGTATACCTAATTCTCTAGATGGCATCCCTATTCGTACCATGATGGTATAAATGCCATATCCTTCCTATTCGGTGTCGTGATTGATGTTAATCATTCGGATTTATTTCTATTGGATATTGGTGCGTTTCTTTGGTTATTCCTTACATTCATTCCGCGAACGAATATTGTATTATTCTTCGAGTACTGTTGGTTCGTGATAAGTTGGTGCGGATATTTAATCCCTCCTTTACACACCAATTGGTTTTCGTGACATGTTGTGCGACCTGATAGTATCGATGTTTTTCTATGATCTTAATTCGACCGTTGTACGAATGAGTCTTTACGTTCTTCGCTTGGTTTGCAATGTATTGGCGTGAGTGTTCACTGGTATGAGTTCGCTTGATGATTATTGTGATTGAAGTAGTTTGTGATAGGGGGTAGAAGCTGATAAAGTTATTCGTGGGTGTACTATAATGTTGGAGGGTATTTCTTTTATGGAAGTTTTGATGTGGTGATAGGGATGAATTGGTTGGCTAGGCATAAGGCTGAAGTAATATGCCATGAAAAGGTGGTTCGTATCCCTTTAGAGAATGGCGATGTACTACGAGTACAAGGGGTTTATTCTACCTAGTCATTCCCCGTGGGGAGCACCTGTGTTGTTTGTTAAGAAGAAGGATGGTTCGTTCAGGATGTGTATTGACTATCGGGAGTTGAACAAGTTAACAGTTAAGAATCGGTATCCTCTTCCTAGAATTGATGATCTCTTTGACCAGTTGCAAGGTTCTTGATTTTTCTCGAAGATAGATCTGCGTTTTGGTTATCATCAGTTAAGAGTGTATGAGGAGGATATTCCGAAGACAGCTTTTAGGACTCGTTATGGACACTTTGAGTTCACGGTTATGCCTTTTGGGTTGACAAATGCACCCGCGGTATTCATGGATTTGATGAATCGCGTGTGTAAGCCCTATTTGGATAAGTTCGTGATTGTGTTCATTGACGATATCTTAATCTATTCTAAGACGAAGGAAGAGCATGGAGAACATCTGAAGTTGATACTTGGTTTGCTGGAGAATGAGAAGTTGTATGCCAAGTTCTCGAAATGTGAGTTTTGGTTACAGGAGGTACATTTTCTTGGACATGTGGTGAATAGTGAAGGTATACATGTGGATCCTAGTAAGATTGAAGCGGTCAAGAATTGGAAGGCTCCTACGACGCCGTCTGAGATACGCTCTTTCTTAGGATTAGCAGGGTACTACAGAAGGTTTATAGCGAACTTTTCAAAAATTGCTAAGCCCCTCACTACGTTGACTCAGAAGAATAAGAAGTATGTTTGGGGAGATGAGCAAGAGATGGCTTTTCAGTCATTAAAGGATAGTTTGTGTAATGCACCTGTTCTGGCGTTACCTGATGGACCAGATGATTTTGTGGTGTATTGTGATGCGTCGAATCAAGGTTTTGGGTGTGTGTTAATGCAAAGAGGGAAAGTGATAGCTTATGCATCCCGACAACTCAAGATCCATGAGAAGAATTATACCACTCATGATCTAGAGCTTGGTGCGGTTGTATTCGCTCTCAAGAATTGGAGACATTATTTGTATGGCACGAAGAGTATTGTTTACACTGATCATAAGAGTCTTCAGCATATTTTTACTCAGAAGGAGCTGAATATGCGCCAAAGAAGATGGATTAAATTGTTTAGTGATTATGATTGCGAGATTCGTTATCATCCTGGAAAAAGCGAATGTGGTGGCTGATGCGTGAGTAGGAAGGAAAGGATTAAGCCTAAACGTGTGCGAGCTATGAGCATGACGTTGCAGTCAGGAATTAAGAGTAAGATATTGGCAGAGCAAGAGGAAGCTCTCAAGGATGAGAACGCTATGGCTGAGATGCTGCGTGGGTTAGATCAACAAATGGAGAGAAAGGAGGATGGTGGACTATATTTCCTAGATCAAATATGGGTTCCACTAGTAGAACATGTAAGAAGAATGATTATATGGTTTAGACCAGCTAATGGAAAGGAATGAATATGGAGGATTGTACTTTGCGGACCAGTTATTGGTTCCATTGGAAGGAGGCATAAGGACATCAATCATGCAAGGTATTTGATACATCCTAGAATGGATAAGACGTATTATTACCTTAGCAAGAAATGTATTGAGGAGCAAGTATGAAGAGGAATACAAATACCTTAGCAGGTATTTGATAAGATTGAAGGTGAAGGTTGATATCAAAAACTATTAGGATGATGCAACAGCCGGAAATATCTGAAGATTTTGATATAGAAAAGTTAGCAAGACGTTACATTTGATGGGTTGGTAGAGAGACGTGGAGTGCCGCGTCAATCAGCTTATATCAAGATGAAATACTTACTTCATGATTGTGGAAATGTTTTATAGAGCTTTGAGAACGCGTATGTAGATGAGTACGACTTATCATTCTTAAATGAATGGACTAAGTGAGCGTACAACCAAGCGTTGGAGGGTATGCTGAAAGCATGGGTGTGTTGATTTTGGAGGAAGCTGGGGTATGCATTTACCCTTAGCTGAGTTCTCCTATAACAATAATTATCAATATAGTATTAAGAATGCGCCGTTTGAAGTGTTGTATGGAAGGAAAGGTATAGCACCTGTTCTATGGGCATAGGTTGGAGCAAGCCAACTAATTGATCCTGAACTGGAACGAGAAACTACGGGTAAAGTTTGCAGATTAAAGAAAGACTTAAGGCAGTGAGAGAGCATCAAAAGAGTTATGCGGATATGCCCGTAAGCCTTTAGAGTTTAATGTTGGTGGTTTTGTGATGTTGAAAGTGTCTCCTTGGATAGGTGTTGTGCAAGAAAGGCAAGTTAGCACCGAGATATGTAGGACCGTTTGAGATTTCGGAAAGGATTGGACTTGTGGCATATCGGTTGAAGTTATATGAGGAATTAAGTGGTGTACAAGATACGTTTCACGTATTCAAGTTAAAGAAGTGTTTGGCGGATGCTAGTCTGCATGTGCCATTAGATGAGATTAAGGTTGACAAAATCCTCCGTTTTGTCGAGGAAGCTGTTGAGATCATGGACCGAGTGGTTAAGAGCTTAAAGTGTGGTAAGATAGCATTAGTAATGGTGTGTTGGAGTTCGAAACGTAGTCCTGAGTTTACTTGGGAACGTGAGGATCAGATGAGATCTAAGTATCCGGATTTGTTTTGCTGATGTGGATGGTGAGTAGATCGTTTGTAGTTGGATTTAGATCGTGGAAGTTAGATGCGGGGGTATTGTACCTACCTGTGAGAAGTCGTTTGGATCATTGGTGTTATAGATCGGGGTAGTGTATCTACATTTTTCGTGTATCGTTGGAGTATCAGGATGTTTTCGATCGTGTGAATTCGGGTATCTAGTTGGTTCATATTTGGTGGTTCTTTCTCTGTGATTTTTTTATCATGGTAGAATCCCACATCGGCATAAGAATGGTTTACGATTTATGGTTTTATGGTGTGGTATTATTCCGCTTATATATCAATAAATTTTCTTGAGGTTATTGATGAGACGAGTTGTTAAATCTCGGGACGCGATTTCCCTAAGTGGGGGATGATGTGACAACCGTGATTTTAGCAGATTAGTTTGACTAATAGTCTCTAGTCGTTTAACTTTGTTTGGTGTGAATTATGTGTTTTATGTGGTTTATGTGTGAGATATGTATGTTATAGCTATGATAAGTATGAATGTGGCACTAAATCCCTTTGCGTGTAAGGTTATTGAGATGATTTGAGTGGTGTTGAGTTTTGATAAATTCATTTTAACACCTTTGTGGTGTAGAAGTGAATTGTGTAGTTTTGGTGTTTTGCGGTTTTGAGTAACAAGTCTTCGTTCAAGTATTTGAGCGTTAGTAAGTTACGAGAAGGTTGTTTTCATGGGATGTGTTTATAGAGTGTGTGAAATTCTATTTTTGGAAACTTTATTTTGAAAATGATTAGTTTTCCGGGTTGTCGTAAAATGAAGGTTTATCGCGTAAGACGTTAGGTTTCGTTATGGGAGCGCATAAAATATGAAAAGTATAAGGTTTTAAGTGTAATAAATAAATTTAATAAAAAAATATAAAATATGTATGTGTATAATAAAAATCGGCCCAAGAGTGTTTTAGGGGGGAAAGGAAACCCAATTGTAGACCAATTACAACTCTAAATTAAGGAATTATCCACTAAATAAGTATATATACAAACCAAACAACCCAAAAACGTTTTTGATGAGTTTATGGTCGATTCAAGAGGAGGAGAAAGAAGAAAAATTTAGGGTTTTGCTTTTGGAGCTAAAAATCAAGTTCAAGGTATATTTTTAATACTAGTTTTCATGTAATTAATTAGTTATTGTTATAATTTATGTGATATAAATTATGATGGATTTAGGGTTTATAAACTTCTGTAAATTTATGATGTAAAACATGTTAGAATCATTAATTGATAATAGTATGATGATTGGTTAAG
>LBNU01026461.1:0-38826 GCA_014162995.1 Artemisia annua | reverse complement strand
TGTATATTCATGTGGCCAAAGGACTGGAAATAGTCACACATAATACACGGTTACTAGAAAGACTCATCTCAAATGTCACATATATTATATATTTATGTGGCCAAAGGACAAACAATAGTTACTCTCAAAAAATATTCGTGTGACTATAAGGTATTTACGGTCACGGATAATGACTAATCCAACAAAACTTGTGCCTAATTTTCACACATATTCGGGGTTTTGGTCACTCTTTTTTGATGGAAAAGGCCACGAACTCAACAACGTCACCATATGCCACATACGGTGGCGGGACTTTTGGTGACACACGACGAAAAAAACGTGTGTGACTATATGCCTATCGTCACGCATTTTGGGCGTGACTGATAGAACTTTTTGTACCAGTGTTATTATTGTTGCAAGCTTTGAGAATAGTTTCATATATGCCTTTCTGTTCATTAGTCAAACTTGCATGGAGTGCTTCATGCTGGAGTATTAAATCCGGTATTTTATAATTCAACTCATCGTAAATCAACCGGTTGTAGCCATCCATTGTAAACTGTTAGGTATCTACTTGAGACTTCGGGAACAACTAAGTAGCTTATCCTCAATATATGTTAAACATATATTATATCGTTGCTGATCTGTTAGTTGAAGATCTGTAAAATAAAAGCAAGTAAGTATTATTAGTTTAAATAAATAGTGATAGTAAAATGACATATATGTTATATGAAAAGAAAATACACATTAATACTTGGGTGGTTTCTTTTACGTCTTTCTATTTGTTCAACATCTTTGGCTAAAAGGTGCCATGTCTTCTCCCATACAACCTCAGGCCTCGACATACTATATGTGATTATTGACATTACAAAATAATTTCTCAAGTAATCTCCCATTTCCCACTGACTTGCTTCAATAATTCCATCAATCTACTTGTTAGTTAAAATTTAATTTAAAAGGGAAATATTACTTGAATAGAGAAAGAACAAATTTGAATGGCGTATTTGTTGTTTATTAAAATACCAACAAAATGACTTGGAATAAACAATATTTCATTAAACAGAGGTAGTGAAACTATTACATAATATATTTATCATATGCCATTAAGATTGATAATGTGGAATGTCAGTTGCAAGAAGCCACCATGATCATGACCATCTTCAGAGTTTGAGTGTTCATCTTTATCGGCATCTGTTGCGTCAAATAAAAACTCCCAAAGCATCCAGATAATACACATATTCTCGAAGAAAACTTAGAGGATAGTAATAATGGAAATGAAAGCAAGAAGCACAAAAAGTTAATTAACATAAAGATATCATCTTCATAAACATCAAATAAAGATTATTGTTTTTTTGGACAACGCCAAATATAACCAAAACAAACCAAAATAGCAAACAATAGTCTTAAGGAAACACAGATTAAACAAAACAAGCAATAATGTTTTAAACTTTGAAGATGATATAATAAGGAGCATATTGGTCACTCCTCTGGCTCTATCTTAACTTCCACCATAGCCTTTCCCTTTTTTGGATCTTCAACTGGGTCTGGGTAGTCATCCAAATCAATTATGCCACGCTTAAGACTTCCAGAACTCCTATGATCAGCATCAACATCTTGATTTGTTTTGGAAGTTGGTGGTGTGACTTCTAGGTTGAAAAGTATAGTATCACCAACAGATAAATTGCTTTCATGAGCAGCAGCAGAGACAGGAGTTTGGAGCTCAACAAAATTAGTAGGTTCCTATAATTTAAAAAAAGAAAAATAAATATTAATGGACATAATTTTTAAAATTAGGTATGATATCAATGTAAAAAAAACAATTAAGGGATTAACGGAACAGTATAACCAAACAGATATAAGAATAATACCTCAGTGATGAAATCAGTCTTAAAAGAACTGATGATGATGTCTTCGTCAGACATCATTTTGACTATATAAACATGGTGGTTGTTATTCATGTTGAAATCTGTATACTATATATGGAATAACAATTTCTTCCCGACCATGATATTGAGTTCACCAGGAAAATAATCCTCGTGCTCCTCTCCATACTGGTTGATCAAAGCTTGACAGTGAGTGCCAACCAATTTGAAGACAAAATCGTCAAAAAGCAACAACGATGCAGAGCCAGTATCATCAATCACACGCACAATAACCATTTACCTAAATATGATATTTTAAATAAATGAATGAAAAATGGAAGAGAAAGAACAAAGCATAAAGGATAAGTATTGTGAGTGTAGTAATTATTAAAAGTTGAAGGTAGTTTTAATGGCATACCAGTATCCAACAGAAGTAATCTCGTCGTGTTGTTTGCACTTCCGAGTTTGTTGTTTCTTAAACTTAGAGCCACTTGATGAAGAAGCACTGTTATCAATTTCTTTGCCGGAACTTCCACACCGCTTGCAAGCAAGGTATGCCCATCCATTTTCTCTATGAATTTTGTGAATTTTGGCATATACAATCATAAAGCATGCCTGAAAACATAAAGATGTAAAATTACCGTAAGGAGTAAAAAAGATCGTAAATATAAATAGTAGGTATGCTATTACGATAACAATTTGAAATCTATGAATATTATAAACTTACATTATTAGATTCACGTATAGTGCCAACCATTTTTTTAACAGCATTTTCCAAAAAGTCAAACGGGCTGACAATTTTCTTGGCTGGCGAGAATACAGTTATTGTATGCTTTGTAGGATCATACCCTGGAACTTCTGCATACCTATAATTTAGTATAGAAACAAATTTCTTTAGTTTATATTCAGATGATATGTGTTTGTTGAAAAAATTATTGAATTACCTCTGTCTGAATGCTTCAATCTCTGGAAGTTTATCATTTATGCAGATTTTGGTTGAAAACAGACCAGGGCGCACAGATGGTTTCTCTAAAAAAATTAATAATATATGAGGATTTTGAATGTGTAAAATTACAAATATACAAAAAGTTTAAATTTTTTTAGCACTTACTATTAAAATACTTGACTCTCGCCAGTTGCAGAATCATCACAACATGACCAAGCGAATCCCGGTTTTCAGCATATTTGGTAAACTTATCGGCCCAACGATCAAAGAAACAGAGCTCAAGCTGTTTGCCACTGTTAATTTTTATAAACATATAAGTAGGTTTATTGTACAAATACGGAAGTTAAGAGAAACAGATTATAAGTTTCTTACTCAACATCTTCTGGTACGACGTTTCTCCTTATCTTGTCCACTCCGTCTTTGTTAAAGGGTAACGGGTCGGTGATGCGCGGGATTGCGACCACGCATTAGGGTTTTACTTCTCAAGGGATCTTGAGAAGCTTGCAATCCCCACCAGGCAATGTACCTAACCGATGTAGTATAGTGTAGTGGCAAGTACCGGGGGATTGATCGTTCTCTAGGGGAATAGTGTCGTTAGGATTGAAAAACTACTCTAATAGGTCTAGGGGTGAGGGAAGATTCTTTTTGTATTTTTATATTTTTATGCAAGCAAGTAAAAATCTCGGGTTTGAAAGAGTGGGCGGAACTAGTTGCTAGTCAACTAACCCAAATAACTACTAATGCAAATAAAATAAAATAACAAGAAAATAAATGTTTGTGAAAACTATATGGAGATAAATGTGTTTACTTAGATTTCCTTACTCCCTAACTATCTTTTACCGATTGATTAGTGTGTATTAATTGCGTGGATGACGGATTGTATTCCTTAATAACGGTCGTGGGGGTGTGTACGGACTTCCCCAACTCTATAAGCTCCTACTTCACTCCTATGTCGAGCCGGCTAAGAAGCTCCTAACATGGGATCACTAGAATTCGCTCATGCATTAAATACAATCAAATAACCTTAGTACACATTGGTTCATGTTTCTTAAGACGTTCAAGCATGTTACCAATTGGAAGTCTGCTAGTTTTCTTAAGCCTAACATCAATAAACATTCATCCAATACAATCAATAACACATCATTCAATCAATAATCAATAGTTAGGTTTCATTAGATCTAAGCAAACACAAGGAAAACCTAGCCTAGCATGTTAAACAAAAGACAAGAACAAGATAGAATCAAACAACACATAGGCATATTAAATGATTAATTGATTACTTATCTTCAATGTAACATGGAAGATCTCAAGGTAAAAAACCTTGAAAAAGCTGCTAAAATTCGTCTAAAAATTCGTCTAGGGTTTCTCCCTAAAAAGTTCCACACTAATGACTAAAAATTATGAGAATATATATAGGAAAAAAGATCTGATGGCGTCACGTTGTAGCCTTGACGCCGTCACCTCGCCGTGCTTAGGGTTTCTTGATGGCCTTCTTGACGCCGTCCCCCTTTAATCCATTCTGGCTTATCAAGACTTGACGGCGTCACATCCAAGCTTGACGCCGTCAAGGGTACTATTCCAGTAGATTTTACCACTTTGTCGAATTCTTCACTTTTATGCTCCAAAAACGTCCAAAATACTTCCTTTTCCAGAATTTCTCTCCAAAGTACGTAAAATGACAAAAGGAACGATTTAGGGCAATAATTGATCAAATAAATACGATTTAGGGCTTAAATGACCCCCGAAAAGCGGTACACTTTTCGCCTTATCAAATACCCTTACACTTGAGATTTGTTTGTCCTCAAGCAAATGCGCTTTTATTCTAATCAAAATACAAGTTAGGGGTCATTTAACACTAATATAAAAGTAATCACAACAAATAATCATTCCACTTTAATCGTAATAAGCACGGAGATTACATACTAGCACCTCACAAGTAGTGTTTAGATACTCACATCTCTCAGGTGTCATAGAATTATATCTCATAAATGAAAATGAACAATATCTCTCATTACCTGTCATAGCAAATAGATTACCATAGGCTTGGGAAAGGATCGAAAACCTTCTCCACTAGGCGTAAGCACCTAAGATAAACTATCAAAGAGGGCTTTACAAAAAGGGTTGTAATTAGGTGTAGGGATATGATAAACACGGTTTTGTTGGATAAGGGATATTTTACCGGTGGCGAGTTAAAGATCTTGATTAATTACATGTACAATGTTAAGATCGTTTTAGCTCGAGGTTGTTTAGACCTCATCTAGGGATTACACAATAATAATGATAAGAACAATGCACAACGGAATAAATAAGAATATCATTATTATTGAACAAAGGTTTCTTCGTCATCATCTCTACTCTAACATACAAACACCAATACAGCCCCAATCCTAGATGATCAACTCTAGGACGTGTTATCTAAACACATAACAAGGAATCAAAGATCCTTGAGGCTATAAACAAACATACCCTAGGCGTTTTCCCATAAAACGCCTCAACACACACTTTTCCTGGTTTACATCTTTGTACATTCAGCTAAACTAATTCCCTGTATCTCTTTATATAATAGAGATACTAGGGTTACAAAGGATATTCTAGAATAATAAAAAGATATGCAGTAATCTTTTTCTTTCTTTGCAAGTTTCTTCCTTTGTCTCCATAAGTCCCTCATGTTTCACATGTTTTGTCTTATCAACTTAATTGTAATTCCCAACATACAATATGGCGTTGCTAAGCCAAGACTAGACTCGACTGACGCTAATAAAAAAATAATAAAAACATAAAATAAACATAAAAAGAAACGGGATGGTAGTCCGTATGTTTTTTTTCTACTTTTCTTTTTCTCAGTTTTTTTGTATTTTTCTTGATTTTTTGATTTTTTTTCATACACTCTTGCCCTACCATCCAAAATAATACATCATAGGGGCCTCGGTTCTCCCCTTACACTTGAACTTTTACATACTTTAGAAATAACTAATCTAATTACTCGAATTAAGATAATCGAAACACTTGGAGTACTTTTAAAATATTTAGCACATATGGGGGTAATAATGTTGTTCTTCCCCATTACTCCATTACACTAGTACTTTACCCATGAGTCCCAATCGTCCCAAAAAAATATGTACAAGGATATGACTCGACTTAGCAACCATGTAATCAATTAGATTATTAACTAAGGGTTTAACAAATGTTGTCACAATAATGCACTAAAGGTGAGTGCATACAAGGTAGGCTAAGTCAATTTGGGTGTACATTTAAGTGGGGTGTAACAAATTCTTCCTTTAAGTAAAATGCTTAAAGTTAGAAACGAAAAGGATAGGCTCTGGAGGGTGTACTAGGGGTATCATGTAGCAAAAATGGGTACAACGCAAGGGTGTGGGAGAATTACTTGACCAATGTAGCCAAAGTAATTATAACAAAAACACAGGTGTAAAACAATAGGTTAATCCTAATGCCTCTTATCATGTAGTAAATCTAACTACACGAATGTAGTCTTACTTGTGGATTTGGGATGGTCCTATCGCAAGTTCTAGAATCTAAGTGCTACCGGTACACATCAATATTGCCAAACTTGATAAACCCAAGGACCATAAATTCCATTTTTTCCATTTTTAAACATCCAAGGACCATTTTTGTAATTTTCCCAAAGTTCAGGGACCAAACTTGCCAATTTTGCAAAATTTCACTCAAGGACCAATTTTGATAATTTAAAACATTACAAGGACCTTGAATGATAAAACTCCACATTTGAAAACTTTAGGGACTATTTTTGCCAATTTTAGAAAGTTGGGGGACTAAAACTGCCAATTCTGCAAACTTTGCTTATTTTTCATTTGTTTTTAAATATTTTGCATTTGAGACACATAAAACACGATCCTTGGATATTTTCATCATTTTGATGTGATTTTGCGTGTTTTCAGATGTTTTGCGTTTCAGAATTGACCAAAAATGATGAGTGTTTGAGCACTCATCAGTGTTCGATGGGTTCAAACGGTCTACAGTCGTGGGGTGATCTCCAGCGACTCACCTAATCGTGGGTGTACTTATGTATGTCTGTGTAAGCCCTCTAGGGGGTATCCGATTAGGAACGACCTTGGTAAGGATTAGAAGGAGTCTTCACACTATGCTGTCGACGAATTCTAACTCCAAACCTGTAAGTACCGGATGTATTATTGCTAACTGTTTTCAATGCAGGTACAACCACCATCCTGAACACCAGCTTCCACATGCTCATACTTACATCTCAACAACTATGAAAGCTCTCATGAAAGATCGAAGCAACACAAAAGTCAAAGATAGATTCCATGCCAAAAGAATCTACAAAGTAATTAAGACAAACTATCTAAAAGCAATGCACCGTCTAAACAAGTATTCTACGTCAACACAAAGAATCTTCATGTATGAAAAGAGAGCTCCACACGAATGAAAGTTTCAAACGTCAAAGATGTATGAGCATGTCGGAAAGATGCAGATCCACTGGAGTCTAAGAGAGTGACGAATGGCAGATTACCACATCATGTGATCACTATGTCGTCAGCAAAGATAAAGAACAAAGAACGATGAATCATTTCTATTAATCATTTTTTTTTGAAGACGTCTAAAGCTATGAAAGTCAAAAACTAAAGTCCAAAGACAAAGAAGTCAAGCAACCTCAAAGAACACCCATTCTATCTTCCCCCACGATGCCTTCTTTGAAATCGGAAGCATACACACTATGTTAACGATGAGAATCGGAGGCAGCGTAACCCCATATGTCCAATTAACCAAACAGGTGTGAAGTGCCATAATTAGCCCCATGAGAATCAACTGCTGATAAACATCTCTACTCATTATACTTTTCTCAACCAACTCTTTACCGACCCCATTATCGTTTTGACGGCTTTTTGTAGTGACTACTGATGGAGAAAACCCAATATTATGAACTTGAGAGCGAAGTAGAATAGCCCGAACTTGTGACTTAAACTTGCACTAATGTATGACTAAGAGCGGCGTAGAGAGTTCGTCCACCATCGAATCCCTAAGTACTCTATACTCTAGCACCATCAAGTATTAGATGTACATCACCTCTTGAGTATCCACAACTTTGTGTGACACTGAGCACTACAACGTAACTCCTTAAAGTGATAGCTATACACGTAGAACCACCAAACATCATGTATAACTAGACAACTCAAGTCTTTGTCATTGTAAAGGTTAAAAGCTCAAACAAGGATCTCGAAGAATCTTGCATCCAACCAACCCCGATATCTTGAGATACTAAGTACACGCACCCGTGAAATCCCACTTCAATCTCAAATAAATAATAAAGAATTAACGCCGTAGTCACATCTTGCGGTTAAATGCTCAAAACTAGCCTTTTTGACGGTTTAATGTGAACTTGATAATGGTTTCCCGATCTTGTCAAATAATGTCTCCCCGTGAAAGTTCGTAGTACCAAAATATACGACTCATTTTCGCCAATATTATCCCAAATGTTACATAATATATATAATACATTAGTTATTAACTTTTCAGCCCAAAATAATATGCATTGGGACAGCCCAAGAATCGGATATAGACCAATTCAATTAAACATATCACGCCTAAACAAAGGTAATCCAGCACCAAAATAAAATGGTTTGGCCCATGGAAACAAGACATGTATGAGCCCATCCAACAACCAAAAGAAGAAAACTCGGTCCAAATCCAACCCTTAAAACATTCGCACCCTAATTTTACTCTCATTAGCACAAACCCTAATCACACATACAAAACAAATCCGCCCCCATCTCACCTACCTGTCATCTCACCTCAGATACATCTTCAATCATAACAAATCACACAAAAATAGAACAACACAAACATATTCCCACAACCGTACCTAGATGTCTATGTTATATGCTCCTTTCCGAATCCAAAAATCATGTAATATGGTTTCAAGATCTTTAATTATGTCTCGGGTAGGGATGTACATGTTATTCATTTTCTGTGAACGAAACAGAAGAGGGATATGAACATTAGTTGTTCTTGTTCACTCTTTATAGATTTCGTATATTGAACAAAAGAAGCTAGGCTTCTAATAGATCGATGATGTTATAATTCTTTTCGTGTGATTGATCTTTTGAAAGGTCTTGAGAGCACGAGAAAGAAAAAATCTGAGATCTTTATCATTGTATTCATATTAGTGTTGTAAGTTGAGGAGATGGGTTTGTGATATAGTTGTTTGTGTTGTGAATCTGAGATAGGTTAGACATAGGGATGGGGTTATTGATGTTGTTTGGGACTGTGAAGGTGTAGAGTCTATATTTAGTTGTGGTCAAGTCTTCTCTTCATCTCCATTTCTGTAAATTTCTCGAAAAGCATTTTGTACAAAAAGATTTCGAAAGTTTCTGGCCAAAAAGATTTTGATAATTATGTAACTTTTCGGTTCAGTAAAGTTCTCGATAAGTATGATACTTATCGAGAAATTTCTTATCGAGAAACTTTTTAATTATCGAGAACTTTATTTATCGAGATCCTTAGTTTAAGTTTTCGAAATCTTTAGTTATCGAGAAAAAGATTTCGACAGTTTAGGGTCTATTGTTCTCGAAAACAGGTAATTTTCTTGATAACAAGTACATTTCGAAAATTTCTTATACAAGAAATTCCGACCATTTTCCGGCAACTTTTTCCAGTTTCCGATGATTTTTCAGATGAGTTTTTGACCACAGATTCGACCTTTTTGACCATATTTAGACCGCAACCCAGAAAGATAACTTTATAATCATATTCTTATCCTTGTAGTCTGACCAAGGATTCACAGAAATAGTGCACAATCACGAAAGATGTAATACAAATCTGTCAAGATCCACAGATGTACAATATTGAAGATAAAAGCTTGAGACTTTGACCATAAAACTGTGAAACCTTTTGACCACAAATATTTCACCGGGATGATACAAATAGACACACAAAAAAATGATATGTTCCATAAAAAAAACTGTTAACAAGGCTAATAAATCACCACCTTAAAACAGAGATATGAAACTGATAGGGAAAGGTTGAGACTTTTATGACTATTTTGATACCATAAAGCTGTAAACCAAAGAATATGTAAAAAAACAGTATGGCGCAAGGTTAAACAGCTTAAAGATAGCATTTTTTGACAAGATTCGACCACAAATCAACAAATATGCAACCTTGGCTCTGATGCCACTTGTTAGGATCGTAGTTTATGGTGATTTGTGGACTCGGGAGGTCGGGTAACATGGAAGAAGATGACCTCCATGGTTAGTGAAAGAAAGTAGAGAGAGAGAGAGAAGGGAAACTAGGTGTTTTATTGATATGAAAGATGAAATGGAAAATACACAAAGTCTCACCCTCCTAGTGAAGTCTAGGAGGGCTAATATAACCTAACACATAACAACTATTGGAATATTATGTAACAAGTCCTTGTGTTTTGGCTAAATAGGATAACTAATGTAATCCCGTAAATGTCGTTCCATTTACGTGTTAGGACCATAAACTTAGGTCCTAACAAAATCAAATACTCCCCTGATTCGCTTGGTAGATAAAGTGGTAACATGGTTAGATCTTCTTCCAAGAGAATGTAGAAGCTCCAAGATTAAAGCATCGCCAAAAGCTTGATTCCACGTACATCTCCTTGTCCAAAATAACCTGTTAATCCTGAGAAAACAAACACGGAAACCAAAGCATCAAACCGAACAAAGACAACTCACAACTAGATGTAATTCCAGACATAGAAATAAAACAATTAAAGATATAATGCTTGTAAAATGAATGTTTACAGATTACTGGAAGTTTTAATTCCTAGAAATTCTGTAAAACATTCATTGTTACTCGATACAAGCATTTGACTCGAACAAACACTAATATGTATGCTAATTTAATATTGTTATGATTCATGTTCAATCTTGTTCTTTAAAACAGATTTAGATTTCCCTTACACTTATCTTTTGCAAAATACCTTTATATGTAATTAAGACGAAGTTAAAAATAAAATAAAGCATTTTCACAATTTAATTTGAAACATGAACCAATAACAATAAAAATAAAACATACATACGGAAATTAAAATAAACAAACAAACAAAACAAAAAAAATAAAGCAAATAAAGCTTGGGTTGCCTCCCAAGCTTGTTTTTGTTCGAGTCACGAGCCTGACTCTACCCTTATTTAACAGAAATAGGGGAGGTTTTCCCTACACTTAGAATTGAGTGCGGGTGGAAGTAGCGATATACACCCTTAGGGTGGAAATATGCCACGTGAGGTGAAGGGGGTGAGTGAATGGCTTCTTCCTTCATCCTAAAACTACCCGGATAATATTGGTTGATGGGTGGGTCGGTTCCTCTTTTGTCTCCTAGATGTAAATCTAAGGATGAAAAGTTGTGTAAAGGTTGAGGTTCCTGTTTATCAACACTAGAAAATTCCCTAGAACTAAGAGTAAGGTTATCATTACAAGTGTTCAAACCTATATCCTCTAGTTGTGTTTGGTTCAAAGGTTCTACCTCTATCGGGATTCCTAAAGTCTCTTCTACTTTTTCCGGGTAAGTCACGGGCGATGTGTGTGCCTCAAATAATGGTAGGACATGTGGGGTACTTTGTGGGCTTAGATTATTCACCTCATCCTCCATTGTATCTAGATTACCTATGTGTTCATCTTGTATTATGGTGGCTCCTAACCATGACATGCACTTAGGTATCTCAACACTAACATATTCATCCCCAAACAAACTTGTTTCATGATCCTTGAAATTTGTGGTCGATTGACTTGTATTAACGTTTGTTGGGTTGTCAACTCTATAATAATATTGGGCACATTCTTCTATGGCATCCCATGCTTCTTCTGCATTTAATTCCCTAAAGTCCCCATTGGCAAAATCCTCAATACACATTTGGTCACATCGGTCGACACGATAGTAAAAGGTTTGGGTTAGGGATGCTAAAGCGAAACTATGATGAGGGACTATTCGGAGTAAATTTTTAAAACGAGTCCATGCATCATATATGGGTTCATCTCGATATTGTTTGAACATCAAGATATCATTAGGGTAGAATGGCTTTTGTGGTCGGTGGTATGGTGGATTAGCGTACTCCATAATGGTGAACGGAAGAGTCGATGGAAAGGTTTTTACGAACAAAGACACAAAGAAAAGATAGACTACTAGAAAGCTAATAAAAAGAAAATAAAAATCTCACTAGATAAGAATCTAATGAGTAGACCTAATAAAATTAAATTTCAACCTAAGCAATAACTACTCCCCAGGCTGCGGCGCCAAAAACTNGTAGGATTTCATAAGAAACTTGACTTGGTCTTCAAGTTCTATGATCCTACGGTCGGAAGTGCTTGAATTGTTCGAAGGCAAAGATATTGCCTTGACCGTTTTATTCAAATCACGGGGATCATTCCAACTTTCGTTGTCATAAAGAGCAAGATCTTCTAGGATATCCCATGATTGTTCCGCACTTAGATCACGTAGCTTACCACCGGCCGCTTGGTCAATGGTTTGCCTCATGAGGAGATTGATATGGTCATAGAAGATTTAGACTTGGAGCCAAAGGTCTATGCCATGGTGAGGGACTTTTTGAAGTAAGTCCTTGAATCGGAGGGTTTCGCCTTGGCGTTGTTGGAACGCCAAGATATCATTCCTTAGCTTTGTGGTTCTTCCCGGTGGGAAAATTTGAGCTAGGAAGCGAGAGGTGAGATTATCCCAAGAGGTGATGGATCCTGCGGGTAGACGCTCTAGCCACTGACTAGCTTGGTCTCGCAGAGAGAATTGAAAGAGACGCAGTCGGGTCGTCTCTCGAGTTTCAACATCAAGGTCTATGGAATCTACGATCTTAAGAAAGTCCTTGAGGTGTTGATTAGGATCTTCGGAATGAAGTCAATGGAAAGCGCATCCGCTTTGCACCAACCGGATGGTGTCGGATCGCAAGGGAGGCACATTAGCTCCTTGGGTGAGCTCAATGGTGTATCGATAGCCTTGGTGGCTAGGGCGGGAGTACTCTCCTAAGGTATGGGCTCTAGGAGGTTGGTATGGTTGGGGATGGTTTTGTTGTGGAGGTGGGTTGTTGGGATCAAGGACATTACCACCTTCCATGTTGGCGGATGGTAATGGTTACGAACAAAGACACGAAGAAATAAGATAGACTAAAGAAAAACCTAGAAAAATAAAATAAAAATCTCACTAGAAAGGAATCTAGTGAGTAGACCTAATAAAATAAAAATTCAACCTAAACAATAACTATTCCCCGGGCTGCGGCGCCAAAAACTTTGGTGCGCGGGATTGCGACCACGCACTAGGGTTTTACTTCTCAAGGGACCTAGAGAAGCTTGCAAACCCCACCAGGCAGTGTACCTGACCGATGTAGTATAGTGTAGTGGCAAGTACCGGAGGATTGATCATTCTCTAGGGGATAGTGTCGTTAGGATTGAAAAACTACTCTAATAGGTCTAGGGGTGAGGGAAGATTCTTTTTGTATTTTTATATTTTATGAAAGCAAGTAAAAATCTCGGGTTTGAAGGAGTGGGCAGAATTAGTTGCTAGTCAACTAACCCAAATAACTACTAATGCAAATAAAATAAAATAACAAGAAAATAAATGTTTATGAAAACTATATGGAGAAAAGTGTGTTTACTTAGATTTCCTTACTCCCTAACTATCTTTTACCGATTGATTAGTGTGTATTAATTGCGTGGATGACGGATTGTATTCCTTAATAACGGTCATGGGGTGTGTACGGACTTCCCCAACTCTATAAGCTCCTACTTCACTCCTATGTCGAGCCGGCTAAGAAGCTCCTAACATGGGATCACTAGAATTCGCTCATGAATTAAATACAATCAAATAACCTTAGTACACCTTGGTTCATGTTTCTTAAGACATTCAAGCATGTTACCAATTGGAAGTCTGCCAGTTTTCTTAAGCCTAACATCGATAAACATTCATCCAATACAATCAATAACACACCATTCAATCAATAATCAATAGTTAGGTTTCATTAGATCTAAGCAAACACAAAGGAAACCTAGCCTAGCATGTTAAATAAAAGACAAACGTAAGATAGAATCAAACAACACATAGACATATTGAATGATTAATTGATTACTTATCTTCAATGTAACATGAGAGATCCAAGGGTATAAAACCTTTAAAAAAAGCTGCAAAAATCGTCTAGGGTTTCTATCTAAAAAGTTCCCCACATGTTCCACACTAGTTCCACACTAATGACTAAAAATTATGAGAATATATATAGAAAATCAGATCTGACGGCGTCACGTTATAGCCTTGACGCCGTCACCTCGTCGTGATTAGGGTTTCTTGATGGCCTTCTTGACGCCGTCCCCCTTTAATCTCCCAAAATCCATTCTGGCCTATCAAGGCTTGACGCCGTCAGCTTCATGCTTGACGCCGTCTGGAGTACTATTCCATCAGATTTTAGCACTTTTTCGAATTCTTCACTTCAATGCTACAAAAATGTCCAAAATGCTTCCTTTTCCAAAATTTCTCTCCAAAGTACCTAAAATGCCAAAAGGAACGNTTCTTAAGCCTAACATCGATAAACATTCATCCAATACAATCAATAACACACCATTCAATAAACAAAACCTAGCCTAGCATGTTAAACAAATGACAAGAACAAGATATAATCAAACAACACATAGGCATATTGAATGATTAATTGATTACTTATCTTCAATGTAACATGGAAGATCTCAAGGTAAAAAAAACCTTGAAAAAGCTGCTAAAATTCGTCTAGGGTTTCTCGCTAAAAAGTTCCACACTAATGACTAAAAATTATGAGAATATATATAGGAAAACAGATCTGACGGCATGATCACGAACGAAGACAGAGAATTGCGTAGATAGGAGGACGAAACGAACCAACCCACTTGTCCTGATCGGAACGATTGAAGAAAGAAAGAGAATGGTGTCCCCTTTCAATCAACAAAATGAGAAATGGGGGAGAAAGAAAAGAAAGAGGTCTTTATTGAAGAGGCTTTGCAAATCGGATTCTATCACAATTCGTTAAGCCAACTCCGAACACCTTCTATAGCCTTTGTCCTGCTCAAGCGAGAGCCTATTCTGACTTGCTTTCCAACACCGTCATTGGATTGGAATTGGGTATTTCAGGGGATGGTGAGTCATCTAAGGGATTTGGCATTTGAACAAGAACCTTTGAGTATTTCCCAATCAATAGGAGTTTGATTTATGAGTCCAAATGAGCTCATGAAAATAGTAACTCGTCTTTCCGCCCTGGTCCCGCGAAATAAGTCAGACTTCAAAAGTCCAATGAATGTGACGCCGTCACCTCGCCGTGCTTAGGGTTTCTTGATGGCCTTCTTGATGCCGTCCCCCTTTAATCCATTCTGGCTTATCCATACTTGACGGCGTCACATCCAAGCTTGACGCCGTCAAGGGTACTATTCCAGCAGATTTTAGCACTTTGTCGAATTCTTCACTTTTATGCTCCAAAAACGTCCAAAATACTTCCTTTTCCAGAATTTCTCTCCAAAGTACCTAAAATAACAAAAGGAACGATTTAGGGCAATAATTGATCAAATAAATACGATTTAGGGCTTAAATGACCCCCGAAAAGCGGTACACTTTTCGCCTTATCAGTCGGTAATGGACAAAATAGTACCAATCACATCTGCATAAAAAAATTATTACACTCCAGAGACAATGTATATGCAACATTTTATTTATTTTAAATGAAAAATCGAACAACAGAAAACAACAACTCACCTACAACATCTGTTTCTTTGAAAATTTTGGTTTGGAAGTTTGTAAAAGGTTCAAAGTTGAAACCATGGATATTTTTGTCGCAGCCGACAACCCTTGTAACAGCAATGCTTCTAAAGAAAGCAATTTTGAATTTATGATTCAAGAATGGTGTTGGGAATTATGGAGATACTGCTGACAGGTTTCTTCTGAGGCTGTTTCTGCTGATAGTTCCTACGGACAGAAGTGTTTCTGCGGACTGACTACTTGCTGCGGACTTAGCTATTCCGTAGTATATGTTTAGTAGATATGCATGAGTTATAATAGGAAGTGATAATGCATATCGTTTATAGTTTTTAGAAGATACGTTTCTTGTAAAAGAGTTTAGGGTTCCTTATAGTATAAAAGGACCTTAAGGGCTACGGCTGATGTACACCTTTTGACAACATTATTAGCAATCAATAAACGATCCATAGAGGATCAAAGTGTTCTTAGTTATTCGTGTTACACTTGTGTTTGATTTCCGCTAGATAATACAAGTTACAGAGATTATCCATTAGTGTGTTTGTGATTACATAAGCATAACTAATGATCTCACAGGCTCGAAAGATCTATCAAGGTCTTAGTTTCAACAAGTGGTATCAAAGCCTCGGGAGAGTCTCTGTTATACTAAGAAAATCACCTCTTTTACACCCTCACAACCAAAACAATGCCTGGATCATCTGATGAATCAGATGTCACTCAACCTCTCACTACTACATCCTTGCAACAACTCTCAGTCACCAACAGTAATGCAAAATTCCCATATCTCAATAAAGAAGAATATGACTTGTGGAAGATGAAGATGCAGAACTGGATCATTAATGTTAATTATCATCTTTGGAATGTTATCCTTAATGGTAACCGTATAAGGAAGACCACCAGAGATCCAAAAGGCAAGCTTATTTATTGTGCTCCTACAACTGCTGAAGAGATTCTAGCTGTACAGAGAGAAAACAAAGCTAGAACTATTCTCCTTCAGGCTATACCAGATGATCACATGAGTGATTTTCACTACATGGAAGATGCCAAGGACATCTGGATGGCCATCCAAGCTAGGTTTGGTGGAAAGGCAGAATCAAAGAAAATGAGGAAATCGATGCTCAAACAGCAGTTTCAAGAATTCCAAATCTCAGAGGAAGGAGTACACAAGAGGTATGACAGATTCCAAAGGATTTTGAGTCAGTTGAATCAGCTGCAGGCCAAACCAGATAATGAGGACTGCAATGCCAAGTTCTTGAGGTCTTTACCTCCATCTTGGTTGCAAGTAAGTATTGCCCTCAAAGCTAAAGGTGGACTGGATAATCTTACTTTTGATGATCTCTACAACAAACTCAAGACTCTTGAGCCTGATGTCAAAACTCACACTCGTTCATCCACTCCCACTTACTCAGCTTTTGTGAGCACCACCTCTAATAAGATGACTCATTCTAAAAGTCCTACTTACTCAGCATCATCATCTTCATACACCACTCCTAGACCAACATTTCAATCACAATCTAGTGGTGTACTGGAAGATGTACTTCAGTCTTTTGTTGCTGATTATGATGATCAGCAGCAACTGGCCTTTGAGGACTTTGATCAATTGGATCCGCTGGATTTGGAGGAGATGAACTTGAAGTGGCAGATGGGCATGCTCTCAGTGAATGTCAGGAAGTTTGAGCAAAAGGCTGGGAGAAAGTTCAACTTCAGAGGTAGAGAGCCAGCTAGGTTTGATAGGAGGAAAGTCAAGTGCTTTACTTGTGGACAGATAGGTCACTTCTCAAGAGAGTGCAAGGGTAGGAAGGCTGATGATGAGTTTAGGTACTCTGCATATCAGAAGAAGCAAGGGGAAGCTGGAGATGCCAAAGCTCTGGTCTCTGTGGATAAACTTATAAACTGGAAGGTACATGAGCCTGAAAGTGATGATGAGAAGAGTAATGGTTCTGAGCAGAGTGGAATGCTGGCCTATTGTGACACAGAGGATCAGCATGATCAATTTGCCTTTATGGGCTACTCTCAGGTACATTCATGTGTGTTTGGTTGTGTTGAAAAATATAATGAACTTAAGGAAGCATATGATGAATTGAAACCTAAATACAATGCATGTTATGTAGAAGTTCAGACTTACAAAAATGCCGTAAAAACATTAGAACAACAGAAAATTTGGTTTCAAAAGAATCAGCTTGCTTATGAAGAAAAAATAAGGGTGTTAGAAAGAGATTTAACAAATGCTAAAAATGAGTTAAAATATTCTGAGAATAAAAAAGCTAAATTAGATTTAGAAAAACAGGAACTACAAGAGAAGCTAGATAAGGAAGTAGCTAGACATAATCAATGGCTGATTTCAGGGGATAAATTAGCTAGCTTTCTTTTTTTTTAGAAAGGCAAATTAGCTAGCTTTCTATATGGTAGTCAATCTGTAAAATCTGAGTTAGGTTTAGGTTTTCAGAAATATGTTGGTGTAGAGGCAAAAAATGATAGGTCTAAATCTACACCAGCAGGATTAGAACATTATGTAAAACAAGGAGAGTTGCATGCTGTACCTGGACCTATTAGAGGAGAACATATGCCCACCACCTCTAATACCATAGACTTTGATGGATCACACCATCTTTATGGCAAAAAGTCAAGTGACTTGCCAGACCCTAAAAGAAATCTACTGACTTTCTCTCTTGTTCTGACAGTGACAAATCCTCAGACCAAGGGTCTACTACCTTCCCAAGACCTCACCAAAGCCTACACCCAAGATTCCTTTCAAGTCTGTTAGAGTTGCTGCTGATGAATCCAATTCAAAGACAGCTTCACTTGGAGACTTGTCATTTAATTCTCTGCATAACAGTGTTTTTAATTCTGTCAAAAACAATTCTTTTAATGTTTGTGGTTTGAATACTTTTTCTTGTAATGGAACATCTTCTTCTTTGAATAAATCTTCTAAAAAGAAGAAATGTTTTGTGTGTGGAAGTAAATTTCATTCGATTAAGGATTGTAATTTTCATTAGCAGAGAATGGGTGTTTGTGCTGACCCTTGATATACCATCATTTGTTCCACAAGCAACCCATAAGACCAGCAAACCCATTTCTGCTGATAAGTCAGTTCCTGCTGACAAGCATGCGTGTGCTGGTAGAACCTCTCCATCTACTTGGAGAAGGTCTGTTGCTAGACCATTTGCGAGACCAACTAGTACTTATTTTCAGAATGGTTATTGGCCTGGATTTCATGACTCAATGTATGTGGGAATGGGATATTGGGATACTGCTGTTAAACCCTCAGCAGGTTGTTCTTGGAAACAAATGGGACCTAATTTTCAAAGAAGG
The DNA here is from genome assembly GCA_014162995.1 of Artemisia annua. Taxonomy (NCBI): domain Eukaryota; kingdom Viridiplantae; phylum Streptophyta; class Magnoliopsida; order Asterales; family Asteraceae; genus Artemisia; species Artemisia annua. The sequence goes on along the minus strand of LBNU01026461.1, from coordinate 20,006 downwards.
ACCAAGAACAATGGTGGATCTTATAAATCTACATGGCCTCACTCTTATGATCCACAAGGCAGGCTCAAGTCAGTGATGACTTGAGTCTCCAAAGTGTACTAATATTTGTATAATTATGTTGTTCTTGTAGGATCATCCTCTTAAAAGTAAAGTAGTTGGAATAGTAGATAGTGGTTGTTCCAGAAGCATGTCAGGAAACAGGGAAATGTGGTATGTGTGTATTTACACATACCTTTTACCTATTCTAACGGACTAATAAGACCAAAAACCGACCATAAATGCCAAATATAGGTTGTTTTTGTGTTTATACATGTGCAGGTAAGGATATTAAGAAAAGGACGAAACCAAGCCAAAAACGACAACATGAGCACGGGATTTGGAAAGAGTGTATTAAAACCGAAGCCGGGGAATAAATTTACAAGTTTGGATAATAATTTTGCTCTTAATGTCAAAAGAGGCCCTTGAAATTATTTTGAAGAAACGGCAGAAGTGGTCCTTGGAGATTCAGTAGTTACAACTTTGGTCCCTTGAATGCTACCTAAACCTTAACTAAAACCTAAAATCCTAAATCTATTACTACATTTTAAATAAAAAATCTGCCAAGGCCCAATCACCATTCTAGCCCAATCCCCTTAAATGATTATATCCCAAAAGCCTAACCCTTTTACTTATAACCCGGCCTGTAACACAAACCCACAACCCGACCCACCAAAGAATTTATTACCCTTCAGTTAAACATTTCCCGCCCCCCAATTTATACTGTACCAAGAACCCTAATAATCACCCCGTCAAATTAACTGAGAGTAAGGGTACTTTTGTACAATCACGCACTTCTAGAAGGTCTGACAAGGGTCTGACAAGGGAATGACACATGGAGAGCTGTGATTGGTTTCGCCACATCACCACATCAATTTCAGGGTTTTGATTGGATGAGAAGCACATGGATTGGAATGATGGATATTCGAGGAGTATATTCTGTTTCTGGATCCTTCTGCCAAGCTTGGAGCTCAGGCTATAAAAAGCCTTCATTCACCCACGATTTGGGGTTGGTTAGTTACTAGGAGTAGGAGTAGGTGTAATATAGTGGTAATTCAGTAGTGTTAATGTAATTTTAGCTTAAACGTATTGTATTTCAGCTTTAAAACTTTGTACTCCCTTTAAGTTTTCAATAAAATTTGAGTTTTTATTCAATTTCCTTGTCATTTTAATTTTCAAAGCAAATTCATATTCAAATCTGTTTTAAGCTCTTCGTTACTGTTCTCATAAGCTCATTAAAGCTTTATAACAGCTTTTAGTGAGGTTTTGTTAAGAATTTGGTTAAATAGCTTTTGGTCAACGAAAAGTCAAAAGAGCAGGGTTAAGGTGATTTGGTCAATTCAGTGGTGGTATATGGTTGTTTTGGAGTGGATTAAGCCTATCAAAAGATAGGCTTGGCTTGAGTATCACCCTATCAGTTAGGGTTAAGACTTGTAAGATCTCATTTCTACTTTTAAGCTCTTAAATGCATTTTACAATCAAATAGTTTAGCTTCTGTTAATTCAGCTTAGATCTGGTTGTTAATGTTTGTTTTTGTTGATTGAAGTCTAATTAGTATGCATGATTTGCTATTGAATGTTTTAGTATAGTATTAGTTCATAACTGAATGAAAATTGCTAGAACTGAGTATATGAGTTGTTGTTGTTAATTGCTACATGTTACTGTTGAAGTGATTTCTAGAACTGATATCTCACTTGGATTAATAATTGGTTTGGTGTTTAGAGCTTTTAATCTGCATTTGTTAGCTAATCGGTCTAGAATTAGGGGTGTTTGGCAGTAATAGAATTTTAGTGTTTAAGCAATTTTTAGTTTCTAAATCAATTTGATCTAGCTGTACTTAGGTTAAATCAGTAGTTTTAAAATGATTTTTGGCATTCTCTTATAGATTTATAGCATTCTCTTTGATTAGCTGAATTTCATGAATATCAATTAGTTTTAACTGCCTCTATTAGTATCATTAGATATTAAGTGATTTTGTTAGTCAAGTTTGCTCCCAGTTAGTTTAGTATTCATGCTTCTAAGTTCTGTGTTCAAGGTGTAGGTTTGTAACTGTTTTTTATCCATTTGACCCATTTATCCAACTGTGACAGCAACTTAAAGTTGCATTTGATAGTAAAAAGGAGTGTTTGGATATTATAAGTTCTAGGTGTTTTGGTTGTTTCATTACTTAGTTCTCTGCACACTTAGAACCCCTTAGGTATAGTAGAGTCAAATTAGTCATAAAATTCAATAGGTTTAATAACAAAAGTCAAAATTAGTTTATAAACTCTATGATGCCTGCCATTGTTGTTAACTGTTCATGAATTCTTGCTCATTTGTTGCAACAGGTGTTAGTACTTATGATTTTCATGCTTAAACAAGTGCATTAAACATTTAGGAGTAGTATGATCTGCTGAAATTGGAAAAAGTCAAAGTTTACTTAAAAATTAAAAAGTCAGTAGGGTAAAATCATGTTGCAGCTTAATTGTTAGTTCTGGTATCTAAACTAGGTCTCAATTGAGGTTCAATTGGCTTCTTAGATTTAGGGCTTTTTGTATTTTGGTGTTGTATCCTAGGTGAACTTGCTTTTGCCCCCTAATCTCCCCATAGACAGCTTATTTCACTGCTTATTTTAGGCTGCAAAGTAGGAGTTAGTTTATGCATTTGCTGAATTTTCATTGTAATTGCAGTTAGTCCATTTAGCTTGTGATCCCAGTTCCTATGCTTGATTTGAATTTCATTTCATGTTTTTATGCTATGTTCATAGTCTATCACTCATTGGTGTTCATTTGTGCTTATATGCTTAATCTTGTGCTTATTATAAACTACTTGTCCCCATTTGAATGTTCTGGCATTGATCTTGGGCTGAATTCAGTTTGTTTAGGCTTATTTGAGTATTGTTCACCTTCTGTTAAAGTTTCACAAAGTTTTGAGTCAAGTGCTTTTTAATAAGCACTTGACTTAAGCACTTTTTAAGCCAAAAAGCACTTTTCAGCTTATTTTTCTACTTTTCTTATTTTTCTCAGATTTCAAATAATATTTTAGAATTTCTGTAAATATTTCAGATTTAATTGACTTGTTTTACTATTTCTTTTTATTTTTAAATAGATTTTAGAATTTTAAATCATTTTTAAATACAAAATAAATCATAAAAAGACAAAAATATTTTCTGATTTTATTTTTAAATTTCATTTTCAGTTTAATAAGATTTTTAGAAAATAAATTTGTAGTGTAAATTTTTCATTTTAAAGTTAGTTTGATTTTCTTTTATTAAATAAAAATACAAAAAATAGTTTTTAATTCATATTAAATAAATAAAAAGTCAAAAAAATATTTTTCTTTTTCTCAAAATTCTTTTTAGTAGTTTAATATTTTTAGAAATTTGTTTCACATTTTTAGGATTAATTTTTCAATAAAAGTCGCGTTTTATTTTGTACATTACGTTTTAAATTTAACGTTTGAATTTCCGTTTTTAGATTTTAGATCTTTGTGCATATATAGCTTGTACTTTGTGCATATTTCATCATTTTATTTTACTATTGAATTTTAGTCTCACTATTTTCACTTTTATACCTTTCACAAACACGGTTTATCAATTACGATAAACGATTTTCCATTTAACCTTCGCTGGGACACGACCCGGGTAATTTCTTATTCGTTGAGAAATTGCTTGGATATTATACTATACTATTCACGACACATCAAGTTTTTGGAACCAAAAAGTAATTGATACACAACACAATATATATAAATAGTATATATAGTAGTATATCTCCGAGGATAGCACGGGTAAATATGTATCCCCGGGTCGTATTTCCCAACGAAGGCTGAATGGAGTTCGTGAGTTCATGATCGTGAATCGTGAAGTGAATGTGAGGGGTTTATGGGGAACCCGAAGCTACAATTATAATACGACAAATAAAATTGCACAAATAAGAAAGCACGTAAGCCTAACACGTAAATAAACGTAAACGCGCAAAATAAAAAGTGAATTTAAGGTATTACTACTCCTATGGGTGTGAAAATGATTTTCCTACGTTCTAAAAGACAAAAGAAAATTTTAAGAAAAAGAAAAATATTATTTTGACTTTTTATTTAATTATTATTAATTAAAAATTATTTTTAAATATTTAAATATATTAAAAATGCAAATAATTAAAAAAAAATAATTTTGAAAAATCTAAAATATTATAAAACTAATTTTAAAACTGAAAAATATTTTTTTGGAATTTTTATTAATTTATATTAATTAAAAAGGATTTAAAAGTACTTTAAAACTATTTTTAATTATTATAAATACTAAATGAACTTGGAAAATTATGAAATTTTTCATAGAATTCCAAAATATTATTAGAAACCTAGGAAAAATAAAATTACCTAAAAACAAGACCCTAATAAGCAGTTTGGGCAAATAAGCAGTTTGGATAAGTGCTTATTTATAAGCACATAAGCACTAGAATGCACCAAAAGCTCAGGTATAGTGTAATAGACCTAAACAAACCTAATTCAACTCAAAAAACTCAAATAAGCCTAGGCCGTAAGCTAGATAATCAATGAGCAAATTGGACAGAAACTAGCCTAAACCTCCTACTTCTAGCTTATAAATAAGCACTCTAATAAGCCAATAAGTGAAACCTAAAGGGGGCAAAACCTAGTTAACCTACCAGAGAACCTAAATAGTGCAAAAGCCCTAATTTTTAGCACCTAATTGAACCTTAATTTGGGCCAAGAAAAGATGACTAAAGCTACTATTTGCTGAATTTTATGTTTGGGACAGATTTGATGATTATGTTTAAGCTATTGAATGTTGTTGGATTTGCTTAATTATTAAATATGATCAAGTTTACTATGTGAGCTAACCCCAGAAACAAAATCAAGCACTAGGGAAACCTCTTGATGCCTTAAATCTATCCAATATCAGGTCCTTCAAGTAGATTTTTACCTAAGTTTGACTTTTGTGTTTCAAGCCTACTTTGACCTTTTCCAATTTCATCAGATTGCAACTTATCCTAGATGCAAAATAAAGTTGTTAAAACACTAAACTTACTTAGATCAACCCAAAATCTATCAAACTTTAAGATGGCAGATGTAGAACTTCAGGTAGTTAAGATGCTTGAACCAAGTTTTGACTTTTTACCTATTAGCCTACTATTTTATAATATAACTAACCTATACTAACCTACGGTGACCTACTGGTGCAGCAAGAATAGCCACAAGTCAACTAGAGCACACAGAAAAAAGCTGATCCAAACACCCCTATAATCCTAAGTTTACACTACAACATTTATGTTTAAGCTAAATCCTACTAATCTAGTGACCAAAACAGATTTCCTAAGTANTGTTTATGTTCAATGTGAGGTTAATTTTATAATGTAATCTGCTTATATTTTCAATAAAAGTTCCATCATTTACTTTGCTGTCACTTTAATCCGTTTGTTACTAAATTACTCTTTCAGTTAAATTTCTTCTAAAAGTTCTTACTTACCTGTTTAATAAGCTTATTTAGATAAGTTTAAACCTGCTTTTGATTTGTTTTACTTATATACATATTAAAAAAAATAATATATATATATATATATATATATATATTATTTTTTTTAATATGTATATAAGTAAAACAAATCAAAAGCAGGTTTAAACTTATCTAAATAAGCTTATTAAACAGGTAAGTAAGAACTTTTAGAAGAAATTTAACTGAAAGAGTAATTTAGTAACAAACGGATTAAAGTGACAGCAAAGTAAATGATGGAACTTTTATTGAAAATATAAGCAGATTACATTATAAAATTAACCTCACATTGAACATAAACAAAATTTAAACCTTAATTTAATCTCTAAAATCTACACTACTCCTATTCTACACACAACCCCAGAAGATAAATGATAGCCATTCGTTCTTATCCCACCAGAAGCTTCTGTATCTTGATCCTTCTTAGCCCTTGGATTAGATTTCGAGGTTCTTTCACCCAATCGTATGCATATGTTTTGCCACGTGTGCTGGGTCCTGACATGTTTCTGACATGTTCCAGAAGGTACGAGGTGAAGGGATTGGAATGAGGTAAACATAGGTGAAAAACAGGGTGAAGGATTTGGAAAATATATACAGTAAACCAGGGTTAAAAGGGCGCGTTTAATTTTTATTTTATTTTGACTTTGGGTTGGATGGTCTGACCGGATTATTATAAAAAGGGATTGGGTCGGGTTTATGGTGTGGACTTGGGTCATGGGTTAAATAATAAAAGGTTGGGCTTGGTGGGTTTATGAAATAAATTGGGTTTATGGAAAAAGGGCTTGGCAGATTTACGGGTTTAGTGATAATTTAGGTTTAAGTAATGTATAAGGATCATTCTTGCCAAGTAATAAAGTCCAAGGGCCAATCTTGTTAAATTGAAAATACTTCCAAGGGCTAAATATGACATTTTCTGAATCTTCAAGGATTTGTTTTGACAGCTTGAGCTCAAATGTGATCCATATTTGAGAAATTCCTTCCTCGGCCTCGGCTTCTAATCACTCTTTCCATTCTCGTGCTCGGTTTTGTGGTTTTCTCGTGATTTTTGTCCATTTCTCATAAATCCATACCTGCACATGTAAAAACACAAAAACACAACATATTTGGTATTTTTGATCGGTTTTTGGTCTTTTTGGCCCGTTATTTAGGTCAAAAGGTATGTGTAAATACACACATACCAAAATGCTGCATAATATTATACCAATCCAACAAGGAGGATCTGTGACTTTTGGTGGAGGAGATGGTAGAATCACTGGGAAAGGGACCATCAGAACATCTAAATTGGACTTGAGAATGTGTTCTATGTGAAGGAACTGCAAAAATTTAATTTGTTCTCAGTCTCACAAATTTGTGACACCAAGAACAAAGTATTCTTCTCTGAGGATGAATGTCTAGTGCTCTCTAAAGACTTTTCAAACTTACAGAAGATACAATCATACTGATAAGAGTTCCCAGAAACCCCAATTTATACACATTCAACTTGAATGATGTCCAAACTGAAGGTGACCTAACATGCTTGGTGGCTAAAGCATCCCTGGATGAGTCTACTAAATGGCATAAAAGGATGGCTCATGTAAACTTCAAGACCATCAACAAGTTGTCTAAACTTGGTCTGGTTGATGGGCTTCCTCCCAAAATCTTCACCAATGTGCACAATTGTGTTGCCTGCAACAAAGGAAAGCAACATAAAGCCTCCTACAAAGCCATTACAGCTGTGAGCACTATCTTAGAACCTCTTCAGTTGCTGCATATGGATCTCTTTGGTCCAACTCAAATCAGGAGTATTGATCACAAGCACTCATGTCTGGTAATCACTGATGATTATAGCAGGTTTTGTTGGGTATTCTTTTTGAAAACTAAAGCAATGTAACCTACTGTTATGTTGTTAATAAAATGAATCATCGTCTTGTTAATCTTATGCAATACGATCCTTGAATATCAAATTTCTGGAACCTGTGAAAAACCCAATAGAGCCAATATCATCAATCACATGCACAATAACCTTGTACCTAAATATGATATTTTAAATAAATGAATGAAAAATGGAAGAGAAAGAACAAAGCATAAAGGATAAGTATTGTGAGTGTAGTAATTATTAAAAGTTTAAGGTAGTTTTAATGGCATACCGGTATCCAACAGAAGTAATCTCATCGTGCTGTTTGCACTTCCAAGTTTGTTGTTTCTTAAACTTAGAGCCACTTGATGAAGAAGCACTGTTATCAATTTCTTTGGCGGAACTTCCACACCGCTTGAAAGCAAGGTATGCCCATCCATTTTCTCTATGAATTTTGTGAATTTTGGCATATACAATCATAAAGCATGCCTGAAAACAAAAAGATGTAAAATTACCGTAAGGAGTAAAAAAGATCGTAAATATAAATAGTAGGTATGCTATTACGATAACAATTTGAAATCTATGAATATTATAAACTTACATTATTAGATTCACGTATAGTGCCAACCATTTTTTTAACAGCATTTTCCAAAAAATCAAACGGGCTGACAATTTTCTTGGCTGGCGAGAATACAGTTATTGTATACTTTGTAGGATCATACCCTGGAACTTCTGCATACCTATAATTTAGTATAGAAACAAATTTCTTTAGTTTATATTCAGATGATATGTGTTTGTTGACAAAATTATTGAATTACCTCTGTCTGAATGCTTCAATCTCTAGAAGTTTATCATTTATGTAGATTTTGGTTGAAAACAGACCAGGGCGCACAGATGGTTTCTCTAAAAAATTATAAATATATGAGGATTTTGAATGTGTAAAATTACAAATATACAAAAAGTTATATTTTTTTGAGCACTTACTATTAAAATACTTGACTCTCGCCAGCTGCAGAATCATCACAACATGACCAAGCGAATCCCGTTTATCAGCATATTTGGTAAACTTATCGGCCCATTGATCAAAGAAACAGAGCTCAAGGTGTTTGCCACTGTTAATTTTTATAAACATATAAGTAGGTTTATTGTACAAATACAAAAGTTAAGAGAAACAGATTATAAGTTTCTTACTCAACATCTTCCAGTACGACGTTTCTCCTTATCTAGTCCACTCCATCTTTGTTAAAGGGTAACGGGTCGGTAATGGACAAAATAGTACCACTCACATCTACATAAAAAAAAATTATTACACTCCAGAGACAATGTATATGCAACATTTTATTTATTTTAAATGATAAATCGAACAAATAGAAAACAACAACTCACCTACAACATCCGTTTTTTTGAAAATTTTGGTTTGGAAGTTTGTAAAAGGTTCAAAGTTGAAACCATGGATATTTTTGTACCAGCCGACAACCCTTGTAACAGCAGTGTTTCTAAAGAAAGCAATTTTGAATTTATGATTCAAGAATGGTGTTGGGAATTATGGAGATACTGCTGACACGTTTCTTCTGAGGCTGTTTCTGCTGATAGTTCCTACGGACAGAAGTGTTTCTGCGGACTGACTACTTGCTGCGGACTTAGCTATTCCGTAGTATATGTTTAGTGGATATGCATGAGTTATAATAGGAAGTGATAATGCATATCGTTTATAGTTTTTAGAAGATACGTTTCTTGTAAAAGAGTTTAGGGTTCCTTATAGTATAAAAAAAGGACCTTAAGGGCTACGGCTTATGTACACCTTTTGACAACATTATTAGCAATCAATAAACGATCCATAGAGGATCAAAGAGTCCTTAGTTATTCGTGTTACACTTGTGTTTGATTTCCGCTAGATAATACAAGTTAAAGAGATTATCCATTAGTGTGTTTGTAATTACATAAGCATAACTAACGATCTCACAAGCTCGAAAGATCTATCAATGTCTTAGTTTCAACAAGTTGTATCAGAGCCTCGGGAGAGTCTCTGTTATACTAAGAACATCACCTCTTTTACACCCTTACAACCAAAACAATGCCTAGATCATCTGATGAATCAGATGTCACTCAACCTCTCACTGTTGCATCCTTGCAACAACTCTCATTCACCAACAGTAATGCAAAATTCCCATATCTCAAGAAAGAAGAATATGACTTGTGGAAGATGAAGATGCAGAACTGGATCATTAATGTTGATTATCATCTTTGGAATGTTATCCTTAATGGTAACCGTATAAGGAAGACCACTAGAGATCCAGAAGGCAAGCTTATTTATTGTGCTCCTACAACTGCTGAAGAGATTCTAGCTGTACAGAGAGAAAACAAAGCTAGAACTATTCTCCTTCAGGCTATACCAGATGATCACATGAGTGATTTTCACTACATGGAAGATGCCAAGGACATCTGGATGGCCATCCAAGCTAGGTTTGGTGGAAACGCAGAATCTAAGAGAATGAGGAAATCGATGCTCAAACAGCAGTTTCAAGAATTCCAAATCTCAGAGGAAGAAGGAGTACACATGGGGTATGATAGATTCCAAAGGATTTTGAGTCAGTTGAATCAGCTGCAGGCCAAGCCAGATAATGAGGACTGCAATGCCAAGTTCTTGAGGTCTTTACCTCTATCTTGGTTGCAAGTAAGTATTGCCCTCAAAGCTAAAGGTGGACTGGATAATCTTACTTTTGACGATCTCTACAACAAACTCAAGACTCTTGAGCCTGATTTCAAAACTCACACTCGTTCATCCACTCCCACTTACTCAGCTTTTGTGAGCACCACCTCTAATAAGATGACTCATTCTAAAAGTCCTACTTACTCAACATCATCTTCATACACCACTCCTAGACCAACATCTCAATCACAATCTAGTGGTGTACTGGAAGATGTACTTCAGTCTTTTGTTGCTGATTATGATGATCAGCAGCAACTGGCCTTTGAGGGCTTTGATCAATTGGACCCGCTGGATTTGGAGGAGATGAACTTGAAGTGGCAGATGGGCATGCTCTTAGTGAATGTCAGGAAGGTTGAGCAAAAGGTTGGGAGAAAGTTCAACTTCAGAGGTAGAGAGCCAGCTAGGTTTGATAGGAGGAAAGTCAAGTGCTTTACTTGTGGACAGATAGGTCACTTCTCAAGAGAGTGCAAGGGTAGGAAGGCTGATGATGAGTTTAGGTACTCTGCATATCAGAAGAAGCAAGGGGAAGCTGGAGATGCCAAAGCTCTGGTCTCTGTGGATAAACTTATAAACTGAAAGGTACATGAGCCTGAAAGTGATGATGATAAGAGTAATGGTTCTGAGCAGAGTGGAATGCTGGCCTATTGTGACACAGAGGATCAGCATGATCAATTTGCCTTTATGGGCTACTCTCAGGTACATTCATGTGTGTTTGGTTGTGCTGAAAAATATAATGAACTTAAGGAAGCATATGATGAATTGAAACCTAAATATAATGCATGTTATGTAGAAGTTCAGACTTACAAAAATACCTTAAAAACATTAGAACAACAGAAAATTTGGTTTCAAAAGAATCAGCTTGCTTATGAAGAAAAAATAAGGGTGTTAAAAAGAGATTTAACAAATGCAAAAAATGAGTTAAAATATTCTAAGAATGAAAAGGCTAAAGTAGATTTAGAAAAACAGGAACTACAAGAGAAGCTAGATAAGGAAGTAGCTAGACATAATCAATGGCTTATTTCAGGGGATAAATTAGCTAGCTTTCTATATGGTAGTCAATCTGTAAAATCTGAGTTAGGTTTAGGTTTTCAGAAATATATTGGTGTAGAAGCAAAAACTGATAGGTCTAAATCTACACCAGCAGGATTACAACATTATGTAAAACAAGGAGAGTTGCATGCTGTACCTGGACCTATTAGAGGAGAACATATGCCCAACACCTCTAATACCACAGACTTTGATGGATCACACCATCTTTATGGCAAAAAGTCAAGTGACTTGCCAGACCCTAAAAGTAAATCTACTGACTTTGTCTTTTGTTCTGACAGTGACAAATCCTCAGACCAAGGGTCTACTACCTACACCAGCTGTGATTCAAGTGAAAAGTCTGACCTTCCCAAGACCTCACCCAAGCCTACACCCAAGATTCCTTTCAAGTCTGTTAGAGTTGTTGCTGATGAATCCAATTCAAAGACAGCTTCACTTGGAGACTTGTGTAACACCCCCAAAAGTTGTCAATAACAGCGGAAGACTTAATAATGATAGCGGAAGACTTTCGGGGTATTACTTCAAGGATCTTTTCAAGAAACTATTCTTGTTTTCGGGCATTCCACAAATCTTTTCCTTAAGTTGGTTCCCTTCTTTAAGAGCTTCGCTTTGAGCGGTAAGAAGTTGTGATGGAAAGGGGGCGAACAAATAGTCATCCCTAATGATCTAACCCTGTGAGGTTTCAATCGTTTCTTTCGGCTTAACGTATCTGCTACTACATTGGCCTTTCCGGGATGATAGCGAATTTCACAATCATAGTTGTTGAGTAGCTCTAGCCAACGGCGTTGTCTCATGTTCAATTTCCATTTGATCAAAAATATGTTGGAGGCTCTTATGACCAGTGAACATGGTAGGGTTAAGCTATATAGGTAGTGTCTCCATATCTTAAGAGTGAATATTACTGCTCTTAATTCCAAATCATGAGTCGCGTAGTTTTCCTCATGTTTCTTCAGTCGTCGGGATGCATAAGCTATTACCTTGCTTCTTTGCATCAAAACTGTTCCGAATTCGTGGTGTGAGGCGTCACAATATACTATGAAGTCTTCACTTCCTTCAAGGAGTGTTAGCATTGGTGCTTCGCAAAGCTTCTGCTTCAACAACTGGAAAGTTGATTTCCCTTTTTCTTCCTAGGTATACTTTTTAGTCTTTTGAGTCAACTTGGTCAAAGGTTTTGAGATTTTGGAGAAACCTTCAATAAATCTTTGGTAGTAACCTGCAAGACCTAAAAATTGATGTATCTCCGTGGGGTTTGTAGGAGATGCCCAACCTTTAACGGCGTCTATCTTTGCCGGATCTACTTGAATACCTTGACTATTTATGACGTGTTTCTAGAAATTGCACAGTGTGAATCCAAAAGTCGTCTCTCGAGAATACAGTTCTTCTTTGTTGCGTGAGTAGATCAAGATGTCGTCGATTGAATATTATCACGAAACTTATCCAAGTACGGTTTGCACATTTAGTTTATTAGGTCCATGAAAACTGCTGGTGTGTCGGTCAGACCGAATGGCATTACTTGAAATTTGTAATGTCCATGACGTGTTCTGAATGCAGTTTTGGGAGTATCTTCCTTCCTAACTCTTAGTTGATGGTATCCCGACCTTAAATCAATTTTCGAGTACACACTCGATCCTTGAAATTGATCAAATAGGTCGTCGATTCTGGGTAAGGGGTATCGATTCTTTATCGTAAGTTTGTTCAACTCTTGGTAATTGATGCATATTCGGAAGGATCCATCCTTCTTTCTTGCCGAGTAGGACTGAGGCTCTCCAAGGTAATGAGCTTGGTCGGATAAAACTTTTATCAGACAATTCTCTCAATTGTTCCGATAATTCTTTCAGTTCAGATGGCGTTAACCTATAAGGTGGTTTTAGTCATTGGTGCCGCTCCAGGCACTAGTTCGATCTGGAATTCTATTTGACGGGTTGATGGAAGACTGGGCAAATCTTCAAGAAATACTTCCGAAAATCTCTAACGATAGGAACATCTTCAAGTCGCTTTTCTTGTCGACTTATCTTCCGTAACATGAACCATGAATGCTTGACATCCTTTGTTCACGTGTCTCATCGTTCTAAGGTATGAGATAATTTCGTAACGAGGTTTACTGTTGTCTCCTTGGACAATGAGAGTTTTATCATGGAGTGGGATGTGAACAGCTTTCTTATCACAATGAATCCTATAATGATGTGTGGATAGCCAATCAATACCAATGATAGCGTCAAAACTTCCAAGTTGAACAGACATAAGGTCAATGGGAAAAGGTTTTTCTAGTAGATATGAACCAATATATCACGAGACAATATAAATATCTCGACGCATATAAAGATAAGATTTATCCATGTATTTAATAAATCAATGTCAATGTATCACAACATTTATTAATACTTGTTTGATTGTTTACAAAACATCAATAACAAGATTTTTATTAACAAGACTTGATATGCTAGGTTAACCAGTCTCCAATCTATGGTTCTCCTAATTTACGCTCTAACCCTAGGATAATCCGGATCATTATAAGCATTTCTACATCTCTGGATTTCTCTCTGGCCTGAACCTTCTCAAGCGTAGCACTGAGGGTATGGATAGTGGCACTGGCTGTTGCTAGCTCCTGAGTCTGATGTTCTATTATCTGCTGAGTTAATTTGGAAATTTCTCTCATCTCTTTTGTCTTGCGACTCTGAACATCAATCCTGTGACCGAACTCAGTAATAGTTTCCACAGCCTTTTCAATCTCAGTGCTCTTTAGCAAAACTCCTGTTCTAAGGTTACTCTTTGTACCACTAGGTTTGTGATCTCCTCTTCAATGTTCCCGACTCGCTCGAGGGAAATCTCCTCTATGGCACTTAAAATCTCATCAATATGATTCTCATGCCTAACCAACCTAGCAGCTAATAGTGGGATAGTATGGTGCATTGGCTCTCCAGTGACTGGGATTATTCGAGATGCAGCATGGTAAGAACTTTCCCCAAGTTCTCTAGCAGTCGGGGCACCCTCTTGAGATCGCCAATGGTGCAGGGTTGGTAATAAGAAAGACCATTTACGAGCATCCACTCGATTATGGTTCCTTTGGTTTCTACTTGTTTCATTTTGGGTAAAAGGAGTTGGTACTGATGGACGCACATGATAGGTCCTTCGGTGGGATGGCATAGGAGCATTACGAGTAGCTGGGGTTGCGGTTGCTGGTGGCGGAGCAGTGGGTGGTAATGGAACAGTGGTGGTCTGTCGGTAGAAAATAGTAGGCGGTGGTAGCACAGCTGATTTTGGTACAACTGAAACTGCTGGTGGAGTACGTACCTTTTTCCGAGCGATATACTTATAAATTTTCTTTCCCCCAGGATAACGGAAAGCTTTTCCAATAGGGGCTGGTTCATAAGGCTGGAGTTGTCGAACTCATCTACTTCGACGAATTGGACCAGGTGGTATCGAAGGAGAAGCCTTTGAGTCAGATGCAGGCAAAAACCGCTGACTCTGCATGTACCTATCAGTTGCAGGTGACATGGGCATAGGAGTTGGAGCAAAGGCTGTAGTGAGAGGTGCAGTATTCTCAGCCTCTGAATCTGATGACAAGACAATAGTGTGGGAATACGAAGACATGGTACTGTAATAATCCCGATTAGTAAATATAAGTCATTAGCACAATCATAAACATGATAATATTGCAAGAAGTCATATGAAAAGTAACATCTCTTCCAAATGTTTGGAAACGCGTAGGCACGGAGGGCATAAGGTGATATTTTGTAAAAATGGTCCGTTTAAAAAGCATGGTTATAGTCCAGTGTTCAAAACATCTGGTTCTCTATAACTGTGGCTCTGAATACCAATCTTGGGGGCCTACTACTTACCGTCATAACTTGAGATTATGATTGGCTGTTAATCGTTGTGTGTCATGAGCTTAAGGCAATAACAGGAACATTGATTTTAAACTTGTTGATTGCATGTGATTGCAATTACATTCTTTAACTTGTGGTTCAAACTATTAAACTTAAACCTATGAATATCACTCAACTTTATGTTGACTTTAGCATGTTTATCTCAGGTAACTAAACAAGATGGAATTTGAAGGCACGGAGTAGGCATAAACACAGCATGGACTTTAATAAACTACTTTATTACTTTCAAAATAAAACTTGTTCTTTAACTTATGAAATTTCATGTTCTTTGGATATTTGGTATTTTGAAATAAATATAACTTTAAAACGTCACTTTGTATCGTTTTCTATGATTGTGACAAAGATCCTTGAAGTAATACCCCGAAAGTCTTCCGCTATCATTATTAAGTCTTCCGCTGTTATTGACAACTTTTGAGGGTGTTACAACTTGTCATTTAATTTTCTGCATAACAGTGTTTTTAATTCTGTCAAAAACAATTCTTTTAATGTTTGTGGTTTGAATACTTTTGCTTGTAATGGAGCATCTTCTACTTTGAATAAATCTTCTAAAAAGAAGAANGTCTTCCGCTATCATTATTAAGTCTTCCGCTGTTATTGACAACTTTTGAGGGTGTTACAACTTGTCATTTAATTTTCTGCATAACAGTGTTTTTAATTCTGTCAAAAACAATTCTTTTAATGTTTGTGGTTTGAATACTTTTGCTTGTAATGGAGCATCTTCTACTTTGAATAAATCTTCTAAAAAGAAGAAATGTTTTGTGTGTGGAAGTAAATTTCATTTGATTAAGGATTGTAATTTTCATTTGCAGAGAATGGGTGTTTGTGCTGACCCTAAGAGACCTAGACCAATGTGGAAAAATGTTAATGATATACCATCATTTGTTCCACAAGCAACCCATAAGACCAGCAAACCCATTTCTGCTGATAAGTCAGTTCCTACTGACAAGCATGCGTGTGCTGGTAGAACCTCTCCATCTACTTGGAGAAGGTCTGTTGCTAGACCATTTGTGAGACCAACTAGTACTTATTTTCAGAATGGTTATTGGCCTGGATTTCATGACTCAATGTATGTGGGAATGGATATTGGGATACTGCTGTTAAGCCCTCAACAGGTTGTTCTTGGAAACAAATGGGACCTAATTTTCAAAGAAGGACCAAGAACAATGGCGGATCCTATAAATCTACATGGCCTCACTCTTATGATCCACAAGGCAGGCTCAAGTCAGTGATGACTTGAGTCTCCAAAGTGTACTAATATTTGTATAATCATGTTGTTGTTGTAGGATCATCCTCTTAAAAGTAAAGTAGTTGGAATAATAGATGGTGGTTGTTCCAGAAGCATGTCAGGAAACAGGGAAATGCTGCATAATTTTATAGCAATCCAACAAGGAGGATCTGTGACTTTTGGTGGAGGAGATGGTAGAATCACTGGGAAAGGGACCATCAGAACATCTAAATTGGACTTTGAGAATGTGTTCTATGTGAAGGAACTGCAAAACTTTAATTTGTTCTCAGTCTCACAAATTTGTGACACCAAGAACAAAGTATTCTTCTCTGAGGATGAATGTCTCGTGCTCTCTAAAGACTTCAAACTTCCAGAAGAAACAATCATACTGCTAAGAGTTCCCAGAAACCACAATTTATACACATTCAACTTAAATGATGTCCAACCTGAAGGTGACCTAACATGCTTGGTGGCTAAAGCATCCCTAGATGAGTCTACTAAATGGCATAGAAGGATGGCTCATGTAAACTTCAAGACCATCAACAAGTTGTCTAAACTTGGCCTGGTTGATGGGCTTCCTCCCAAAATCTTCACCAATGAGCACAATTGTGTTGCCTCCAACAAAGGAAAGCAACATAAAGCCACCTACAAAGCCATTACAGCTATGAGCACTATCTCAGAACCTCTTCAGTTGCTGCATATGGATCTCTTTGGTCCAACTCAAATCAGGAGTATTGATCACAAGCACTCATGTCTGGTAATCACTGATGATTATAGCAGGTTTTGTTGGGTATTCTTTTTGAAAACTAAAGATGAAACTTTTCCAATTCTTAAAGAATTTATAACCCTTGTTGAAAACCAGCTAAACAAAAAGGTTAAAAGTATTAGGTGTGATAATGGGACAGAGTTCAAAAATGCTTTGTTAATAGAACTCTGTGGGCCTAAAGGAATAAAAAGGGACTATAGCACTCCCAGAACCCCACAACAAAATGGGGTTGCTGAGAGAAAGAATAGAACCTTAATTGAGGCAGCAAGAACCATGCTTGCAGACTCTAAATTACCCACTATGTTCTGGACTGAAGCAGTAAGCACTACTTGTTATGTTTTGAACAGGGTATCCATCACTAGACCTCATAGCAAGACACCTTATGAACTTCTCTCTGGGAAAGTTCCAAACATTACTCACTTAAGACCTTTTGGATGTCATTTGACCATTTTGAACACTAGTGATCAACTAGGAAAATTTGATGTAAAAGCTGATGAGGGGTATATTGTGGGTTATTCAGCTCATAGTAAGGCTTATAGAGTATATAATTTTAATACTAAAAGGATTGAGGAGACTCTTAACCTAAGATACCTAGAAGAAAAGCCTAATGTTCAGGGTCAAGGTCATGCTTGGTATTTTGATCTGGACTACTTAACTGATTATTTAGGCTATACTAGATATGTTTCTAACCAATCTGTAGGTACACACGAGTCTCCTACTAACAATGCAGGTGCTGTGGATGCTGAATCTGACTCTGACTCTGAGTTGGAGGAAGCAACTATAGTTGTTCCTTCTTTTCCCACTAACAATGCAGGTTCCAATAATAAACATGCTTCTGATGTGGATGGAGAAGATTCAAGTTATGCAGAGGCTCTGGCTAGACTTCAGTAGCAAGAACATGCAGCCAAGGAAGCTGCTGAAAAGCTAGGTTTTGAGTTTGCACAGGATACTGAAGCACTCTTGAGGCAAGCAGCTCATGAGGCTTGCAGGAACATGGATGCTGCTGAAAGTAGTCCCATTGCTGCTGAGAGTGTTGCTGTTGATCCCAATTCTGCTGGTTTGCCTGTTTCTGCTAATTCGTTCTCCACTCCTACTGGTACATCCTCAAGTTTTGAAGAGCCATACGGTAGATTTCCAAGCCCCACAGATCTTGGGAATCATCAACAAGCTACTGGAATTTTCAGTTCTTCTTCCTATGATGATGACTTTGCCCCCACACTAAATAATGTTCAACCCACATTTGAAGTTAACACCATTCCTACTAGGAGGATCCACACTATACATCCTCAAGCCAATATTCTTGGAGATCCCAATGCTAATGTTCAAACTAGGAGTACAGTCAAGAAAGCACAGTTTGGAGAATAAGCTTTTGTTACCTATGTCATGACTCAACAAAGAGACAATCACACATATCAACAACATTGTCTGTTTGCTTGCTTCTTATAACAAGTTGAGCCAACTAGTGTCACACAAGCACTTTCCATTTCTAGTTGGGTAGAAGCTATGCAAGAGGAGATGCAACAATTCAAGAATCAATAGGTTTGGATCCTTGTGCCTCTACCTGATGGGAAGTTTGCAATTGGGACAAAATGGATTTTGAAGAATAAAAGGGATGCAAGGGGCATAGTGGTGAAGAATAAGGCTAGATAAGTAGCTCAAGGTTTCAGACAGGAAGAAGCCATTGATTATGATGAAGTGTTTGCACATAGGGTCTATATCGCACACCTGAGTGATATTCTGTTCCATTGCTTGACCCTACAACACAATTTTGTAAAACAAAACATGATGGATGGTGTAGAAAAAATTATATATATATATATATATATATATATATATATATATATATATATATATATATATATATATATATATATACATACATATATATATATATATACATATATATATATATATATATACATATATATACATATATATATACATATATATAGATATATATATATATATATATATATATATATATATATATATATATATATATATATATATATATATATATATATATATATATATATATATATATATATATATATATATATATATATATATATATATATATATATATATATATATATATATATATATATATATATATATATATATATATATATATATATATATATATATATATATATATATATATATATATATATATATATGTGCTAATAGACAGAATAAGATATTTTTTTTACCAGACATGAGGATATGGAAGAAATAAGTGATAAACTATGATTATCAATTACCAATTTATAGATAGATGATTAGGTTAAAATAGTTTTCAAATTTCAAAACATTGAGTGGATAACTAAGGAAGGATTTGAAATAGGTTGTATCCCTAAAAATCAGGGATATTTGTAACAGATATTTAATTTAGGGGCGTTTTTTTGTTTTGACATATTTCAAATTTAGCTAAATTATAATTATCATTATCATTTTTATCATAACAAACTTGATACTCTAATTAACATACTACAAACATAACAAATCTTGGTTTTATGATGCAACATGTATTTGACTAGATTACAACACATAATAGTTTTGTATGATGCAACATGTATTTGAATGGATTACATCAGGGAAATCAGTAACTCTAAATAGAATTCTACAACCAAATCAAATAGTGCTTTATGATACAACCTAATAAAAAATCAATTATTTCAATGGCTAACAAGTAAATAATAACAAAAAATCAAAATAATATAAATGTATGATTGAATGGATTAAAATGTGCAGAAAAACTTACCATCGTCAATGGATTCCCAGATTTGTGATTTCGAACAAATATCATAATGATGCGGTTTATTGGGTCGCTTTTTCAGAAACTTTTTAAGCAAATTCTGCATAAAAAATCAAATTCAAAAAATGGTTAATTCAATCGATCACTTGAGCTTTTATTTAATGGGTAATGCCGAAAAAGTTACCATCATCAACGGATTAACAGGATTATATTTGACGTGTTTGTGATTTTCGGATTTCAATTAGGGTTTTTTAG
>LBNU01026460.1:48661-127869 GCA_014162995.1 Artemisia annua | reverse complement strand
TATACACTGATATATAGATATCTATGTTTCCGATGCATTGGAATGTATTCTAAGTCTATTCTGGCTTTGGGACTGTAATCGAAAAAGGAGCATAATATATTCTTAATGTGTTGGTGTGTCATATACAGGGCATATATTCTCATAGCAAATGGGATGATTTGAAAATGTGCTAATGGGTGTATGGCCTGTAGATGTATGTATGAAGAAGAAAATATCTAGGGATTTAACAAGGTTTTTTATTCTCGTTGAAGCAGATCTGGATAAAGATTTGAAGAAAAGTATGGTCGACTTTTAAGGTCTATTCATGAATTAATCATACTGACCACAAAGTGACATAAAGATTAAATTGTTATTATTGTTAAACTGGGAAAAGAAGGTAACTATGACAAAAGTTCTAAGCGTTGATCTACAATATTTTAATCGATTAGTGATGCTACATGTTAATTAAATTGGTTATCTATCTATTGGCTGTGATGATTGTCGCTTAGTGCATGTGGTTTGTATTTAAGATTATTTTTGCACATGGTCGACAATTCTAATTGGTGATTGGTCAAAAGTGGAGCATGATATTGTTGACCATAGAATTCATTAGTTGATTCTTATTGTTATCACATGTGAACGTTGCTGCTGCTGTTGTGTGGTTTTTATTGTCAATTTTGGGGTACATGGAATTGATTAATGGGCGTGGTCAAAAGGTACCGACAAGGATAGTAGGTCACTCAATTAATGGGTCGGTATTTGATGTTGTTCTACAATGATTGGTTGCATTAAATATTGAGATTATCTGATTATCGATGTGGAGCATCTTGATAAAGATTCACAAAAGGGTTTTAAGGTACTGCTATGCTCTCTCAAGATACTGTTTGTTCAATCTACAAAGTGCTGATATCAAAATACTGCTGCTATAATGAAAGTACTGCTATCCAACAAAGTACTGCTCGTTATTTTTCAAGGTACTGCTCGTTTATCCAAAGTACTGCTCTTGCATTTTTAAAGTACTGCTGTTGCATGATTAGTGGATATGTTTAAGCAAAAGTGGAGTTACTAGTTATATGAAGGTAATGCTCGAGATATTTATCAAAGTACTGCCACTTCTGCTACTATGACAAAAGTACTGTTATAAGTTCCAAGTACTGCTCCACGACATCAAGGTACTGTTGCTTTATGCAAAGTGTTGTGTTTAGCTGCTTTATGGAGACAAGTCAAGAGCTTTATGGTTTAATATATATTCATGGTTTACAAGCAGTGAGGGGAAGCCGAGATGGGTATTGACCAACATGATTGGGAGAAGTGTATACAAGTTGCTTATCTTCACAGGTTCCCTATTCGATGATTACAAAAAGGGGAAGAAGTTAACATGAAGATTATTTGCAGCTTATTTATGTGTGTTTGTTTCATTCACGGAGATGATTACATCTCAACTTCTTTATTTAAGGGGAAGTTCGTACACGACTTTGTTTATTTTGTCATCACTAAGAAGGCAAAATAAATATAAGAATGAAACAATGGGTTTGAAGATTATCATCATTGAAGATTGCTGAATTCATGAAGATAGTTGACTAGTCTCAGAACCAACAGGTATTGCCACACAAGCTAGCCACTTGTGAATGGCTAACCGTAACAAATTAACCCTGAAAGCTTGAGACAAGGTGCAATGAAATCCTGGAGAGTATAGTGTTTCCCCGGGTCGTTAAAGTCCCAACGAGGCTGAAATTGTGTTTGGAAAACGTTTTGGGAATAAGTGATTGTGGGAATAGTAACCAGAATAAGATTTTGATTATTTGGATTTTTACACTACTGATTGCTTGGAATTGAAAATGAGAATGCACAATTACAGATATGACAAAATATATAACACAAAATGCAATTAAGCAAAGTACAGGGACTAAAAGTGGCAACTTCTAAACTACAGGGGCTAAAAATGACAAGTTCCAAACTTAAAGGGTAAAAAATGAAAATTTTGAAACTTATAATTTAAAGAAAATTAAAATCTTAAAAAAAAAGAAAATATTTTATTAATATTATATTAATTTAATATTAATTATTTAATATAAACTATTTTAATTAACTTAAAAACTATTTATACTAATCCTAAAAAGATTTCTAATACAAATTTAACTTAGAAAATTACAAAATTATTTTCTAAAAACCTAAAATGACTTAAAATGTTTATAAAAATTAAGAAGAAATATTTTTGTCTTTTTGTGGATTTTTTATAAATTAAAAACTTAATTAATATTTAAAACCTAATTAAACTATTTAAAAGAGAAAAATTAGAAAATGAAAAAGGAAAATTACAAAATTAATTTTTACAGGTTCTAATTAATGTGACAAAGCTAGAAAAATTATAAAAATGAATATCAGATTAAAATTTAACAACTATTCTAATTTCTTTTTGGTTTTTCTAATTAAACTGTTTTAATTAAAATTAAATCTAAGAATTACCAAATGAACAGTGAAAATTCTAGAAAAATTACTAAGAATACTAAATATTGTTTAGAACCTAGGAAAAATATAAAAACTTGCTACTGTTTAACAAATTTATACAGAACTAATTAATTTAACAGTTTTAATTAATTACTAAATAAACTAATATTAAATCTAATAATTATTAAACAGGAAAAGTAAATTCTAAGAAAATTACTATAAATACCTAAGGTGACAAACTCATTTATAAAATTATAAAAACAGGATATTATTAAGCTAAATTTAAAAGTGAAAATGAAAATTAAGAAAAATTAAAAACATTAAATAGAAACTATCACTTTTATTAAAAAGTGATGATTTTTGGGTTTTTCTGTTTGGAACTTGTTTGTACAATGAAAATGGACAACTTTTGTGAAATCACTTTTGGTTAAGCTCAAAGATAAGCTCTGTGTGAGCTTATGTTGTTGACAGTTGACTTTGTTTTGACCTAAGTGAGAAATAAGCTTAAACTGGCTTTGGTAGGGTCCACAGGCACAAAAATAAGTTCAAATAAGTAACTCAGACAAGAATAAGCTAAAAACACACAAACATAAGCACTGAATAAGCCAAAATGAGCAAATAAGCAATTACAGGCAATTCAGACACAAACACATTTTGCACAATCTTGCAGACCTTGTGGGGTCCACAGGGGTGATCAAGAGCCTAAAACAAAAGTAGCTATGGAAACTAGGCCAGGTCAGCTTCACAATGAGCTTAAGCTTGAAGCTTATGGTTCACTGAGTAGCTTGTGGTGAGCTTGTGAAAGGGGCCTGGTTGAAAAATCTATACTGACTAATGCTACACAGTGTGAATGGGACAAACTTAATGAGACAAGCAGGCCTAGTAAATAAGCACTAATCCACCAAATAAGCTTTGGATCTTGAAATATGGCTGATTGGCTTTCTAAAAAGCTAAAAACCTAAAGGTGGGGCCCACTAATGAAGCCTGTGCACCCTTGTGAATATGGGTGTTAAACTGTGCACAGGGGAGGTTTTGAAAAATCTATTAAAGAAAAGCACTCCAAAAAGCAGTTTTTAAGCTAGATAAAAATTAAATAAAAATACCCTAATGAAGCTTAGCAACTAGATATTAATACCCTACAAGCTTTTAACCTAATTCACAACAACAAGTTCACAATTAAATCAACCATTTTATTCAAAAACTTTTTTCTGTCCAATTTGACTTTTTTGGTTTATGATCTAAGTTGACTAAAATGGATTTTGATCTTGATTTATGAACTGATTATGATATATTAAGCTACAAGATCATGAAATTTAGCAACCTTAACAACTTATGAACTGTTTTGATGAATTTGGACTCAAAAACCTTAACAGTTTACTAATGAGATGGGATTAAGACCTATGTTGACTTTTTAACAAATGACCAATGGATTTTACACTTGTTTTGAGTTTATTATGTCCTAAGTGACATGTATCAACCAAGAACAACAACAAGCATGCACTGGAACACACAAATGACAGCAAATCCAAACACCTTTCTCACTGAACCAAATTTTTATTTTCAAAACAACTGAATGAGTATGACTGTGAAATTGATTCTAAACACCTTAATATGATTAAGCAGTCCCAATTAAGCTCAGAATCACAAATGAGAACCACAAATTCACAAATCTCTTTGATTTCTACTTTGACAGTGAAAATAGAATTGGATCACACAGATTGTTTTACCAATTAAGTACTTAATGTTAAGCTATATTATGACTAATTAACACAAAATAAGCATAAAAAGCAAAGAAATAAGCACTGATAAGACCTTATACATCAAATTGCAAATTACACTAAGAAATTGGAATTTGAGAAATTTAAAAATAGAAACCTTTACTCTAGCTTTACTAGAGCTTCTTTATGCTCAACAAGCTCCTAGCTTATCAAGGATAAGCTAGGTAAAGTCCATCTTGCCCCTCCATTGTAGGCAACTTCCAAAGCATTCCACAGTCCAAAGCAAAGGTAACCTGTTGATTTTGTTTTTCTGAATTTTTTAGCTTTTTATGTTTTCTTAAGTTTATCTAAGTCCTAAGTGAGCTTATGTAACAGTGGCTTGAAGCTTAAACCAACATTAAGACTAAAACAGAATTTGAAAATTTGAAAATGCAAGACAGAAATTTAACTTGAATACTTGAGAATTTTGATTACCAAAAGGTTAAATTACATTAAGGAAACAGAGTACAAGCTTTTACTTTTAAACTAAACAACTAGAAATTGATTTTACATAAATTCGACACTAATTATACTAAATTACACTAGATAATCTTCTCTTCTCCATCTCTTTCCTTTTATAGGCATCTTCTAGGGTTTGTGTGACCTTCTGAGCAAATCCCATCATTAATCTTGACCATTGGATGAGAGAGAAGCAATCCTAGCCTTTGGATCATTTTTGGCGCCAAAATTGGTTTTATACCAAATTGGCAGTTTCTTGCCAATTGGGGGTGGTGGCATTAAATGTGGAGGTGATGGTTAGGTGTAGTGGTTTGGGCGGTGGGATTGGACAGGGATGGTGGGGTGGTGGTGCAAGTTGCAGGGTGTTGAGTGTGAACGAGGAAGGAGAGGGGGAAGGGAGTGTAAACACTGGGTTTTTATAAAAATTAAAGGGGTGGGCTTGTTGGGCTAGGGAAAGGATTGGGCCAGGTTTTATAAAGAAATGGGTTGAGGGGGTCTGGTTTGTAGATTGGGTTGGGTTTAAGGGTTTTGGATTTTGGGGATTATAAGGATCCGGTTTGGTTTATAGTAAATCACAAGGACCTATTGTGTAAAATCTGAAAAGTTGAAGGGTTGGTTTTGTGATTTTTCCAAAGTACTCACAAGGGTTATTCTTGCCACATGATGAATAGTATAAGGACCAATCTTGATTTTTCCACTTTTTGAATTTCAAGGACCTGTTTTGCCAACTTGTGAAACTTTAGGGACCAAACATGTAATTTTCCAAATTTTTACCATAAGGACCATTTTTGTCATTGGTGAATAGTACAAGGTTTATTTTTGAATATTTTCACTTTTTAAATTCACCAAGGACCATTTTTGACATTTTTCAAACTTGGGGGACCAAAGTTGTAAATTTGTGATTTTTGATATTCAAAGGGTTTGTTTTGACAACTTATGAATCCCCAAGGACCTTTTATGATATTTTTCATGTTTTGAAATATTCAGGGACTAGTTTTGACAATTTGTGAAAGTTGAGGGACTGAAACTGCCAATTGTGCAAACTTTGTTCGTTTTTCATTTGTTTTCAAACATTTTGCATCTAGAACACATAAAACACACTTTTGGAACATTTTCACTATTTTGATGCATTATTTGGTGTTTTTGGATGTTTTGGCAGTTCAGATGATAGAAAAATGATGAGTATTTACATACTCATCAATAGGTAATGTTAGTTTGTTGTGAGTAAAATATTTGATTTAAAATATTGCAAAAGTCCTACAATAATATTTTATATTTTGTCTCCCACTCACAATAAACTTAACATGACTTATCATGTTCATTTTGAGCATTAGAGGATCCTAGTCCAAATATTAGAATACCCTTAGGTTGGTATGCTATAGCGACAGTTAATGAGGCCCGTTAAAGTGAAAGACTAACGATATATAACGTTTTACATTTAAGGACAGATGGTACATTTTTCAGTTAAAGAACAAAATACGCCGGTCAACACAAACCACAGGAACAAACAGTGTAGTTTACTATTAAAATTAAAAGACCAACTGTCAATTAATTGACAGAACGATACCCTGGGTAGAGTTGAGTCAATGTAAAATCAAAATTATCTAAAGATCTAATGAACCAATTTTAGCCGCTTATTTTTCCATCAAAATTAAAAATAAATAATAAATAAATAAATAAAATAAAATAAAAAACTTTCCGCCTCTTTTTTAAAAATAAAATATCTGGTAAATCGTCAAGTGAAAAAAAATACACAATCGCGACGAGTGTTTTTTTTATCTTTCAATAGACGGGCACTTTGATATACTTTCGACGAACTTTTTTTTCGATTTTTTTTTCAATTACGTCTGGAAAAATCACATGTCATTTGTGATATAAATTACATGTGATTTTTCCAGACGTAACTGGAAAAAAAATCAAAAAAAAAGTTCGTCAGAAGTGCCCCTCTATATAAATTCTCGTCGTGATGGTATGATTCGTTTTGCATAAACAATTAACGATTTGCGAGATATTTAATTTTTTTCTTTTTAAATGTGAAAGTTTTTTTTTTTTTTTTTTTTTTTTTTTTTTTTTTTTTTTTTTTTTTTTTTTTTTTTTGATAAAAAAATGAATGGTCATGATTGGTTAATTGGATTTTTAGAAAATGTTGGATCTACATTTAACTTTTCTCTAACCATTATTCTAGAGTTATAGTGAATATACACGACATTTCAAAAGTGTTTAATGTGTCGTAGGGATCATTTGCTATTTTATATATTTGACATTAGACTTTTGTTTTGGATGTATCACTCCTGGAGCTGGTTCAGTCCAATTTGTACTAGTCTTACACGCATCAAGTAGAACTTGTCTAAAACATATGAAAACGCGTTACATACAATCCTTAGCATGTTAAGT
This sequence comes from Artemisia annua, assembly GCA_014162995.1. Lineage (NCBI taxonomy): Eukaryota > Viridiplantae > Streptophyta > Magnoliopsida > Asterales > Asteraceae > Artemisia > Artemisia annua. Next base: position 120,832 of record LBNU01026460.1, on the reverse strand, counting down.
TATTTGAACCAAAAGGACGATATTTTCTTAATAAAAAAATTCAGCCATTCTAAGAATGTTCTTTGTCAAAATTTATGTGAGTTTTTTTCCTTCAAGATAGATAAGGATAAGATTTCGTTGGATTAACGAAATACCCCGTAATTTTATCTTTAATTGATTCAATTCCTTTTTTATAATTGTAAATACATAATAAAACATAAGAAACTTTAACGGACCTTAATTTTACAAGCATGATTTAGCCGACTAACCTAATACCATCTTACTCCCCCGTTGATCGATGATGAGGACAAGAAAAACAAAAAACGTATAAAATGTGTTTGTTTAACACATTTCATTATACACAGTAAAACCTTTTATACATTTTAGGAACTAAAAATATATAAAAAAAAATAAAAAATAAAAAATAACTTAAAGACAAACAATGTAAACACATCAAGAACTAACAATGTAACATGCATAACAAAAAGGTTAAAAATGAAAAAAGGTAAATAATAATAATAATAATAATAATAATAATAATAATAATAATAATAATAATAATAATAATAATAATAATAATAATAATAATAATAATAATAATAAAGAAAAAATTCGCTATAGCTAGAGGAGTGGGGGCTCAGATTGTTTCTCGGCTCCCCATTAATTTCTTGTAAATCCTATGAGATTATAATAAAGTGATGTTTTATAATAATAATAAAATAATAATAATAATAATAATAATAATAATAATAATAATAATAATAATAATAATAATAATAATAATAATAATAATAAATAAATAAATAAATAAATAAATAAATAAACTTCAGCTTATCTTCTCCAAATGGGTTGCAACGAAGATACGAACACAAACACAAAAATTCTCTAACTTCATCTTCTCTAAACTGTTACAAACACAAACACAAAAATTCACACAAACACAAAAACTATTTAAAAAAAGAATAACACTCCGTTGGTGGGTTGGCTGAGGGTGAACGGTGCCATTACCAGTGCAGAACGGCGGCGCCATGAATGCATTTTGTTAACGAATGGCGGACGAATATCAGATGTGAGGAATTAATGTGTGCTAGAATCTAGACTACTAGTAATTAAATAACTAAAGTTGAAGAAGAAAAAAAAAGTCAGTAATTAATTGACAGACGATACCCATTCATCGTTGTGTAGTCACAGTAAATCTACACCACATCTCAAAAGTGTTAATGTCGTAGGGTCATTTGGTATTTTATGTGACATTATAATATTAGATTGTTGTTTTGAATGTATCACTGCTGCAGCTGGTTCGGTCCAATTTGTACCGTTACATAACCTACTAGTCAAGATATTTAGATTTTGTCTAATACACGTGAAACGCGTTACATACAATCCTTGAGCAGTTAGACCAGCCTTAATGGTCGATTGAAGGAGTCAGTCAACCCACAACAAAGACTTGTCCCACCCACTACGACCCCCGGCCCTCACCCGGTGCGTTTTATAGCAAGAAAAAGAAGTTGGTTGTAAATAAGACCCAGTCGTCCCCTCTTGTTGTGTGTGAGTGCGTGTTTATTTACTTGTTTTTGTGAGTTATATTTATGTTTAAGTGGGGTATGTTTTTTGTGATGACCGCGGTCCTTTTATTACACTAAGTTAGTCATAAAGAAGGTTGTAGAGAGCGAACGTTGATGTGGCAATGATGATCACGGTCCTAAATGGTCATCATTACACTCTTCACCTTAGCATGTTAACATATTTGAACCAAATTAACGATCGATACTATCTTGAAAATAGACAAGGATGTTCGCTGTCAAATAAATATGTTTGTTTTTTTCCTTGAAAATAGACAAAGATCATGTTATTAAATAAGAACTTATTGATAATTACATTTCAGAAATATCTTCTCTTTTTGAACGGCACATCATTATATGTAAAACCAAATTATAGGTCCTTGCCGTTCTCGTAACTAAATGGTAATGGCACAGACTTGAAAGCTCGATATTTACCAACATTGTTCAGATGCTCATTCTCCAACCTGCACATTTATACCATTATTTTTCATGAACAATAAAAAGAGACAAGAAAAATATTTAATTTTGTCGCTAAAAACACCAACCTGAAGAAGTTCCATATTCCACGACGAATGATCTCTAAACTGGCGACCAAAGCAACTAACGCCGTTCTATGGATGAATGGAGCCTCATGAAAATCGAACACTGTTTGCATCCAAGCTAATCGTAGTATAACATTCACTACCTACATAAAACAGACAAGTAAAGAAAGTATGTCACAAAAAGCTTTTTTCTAGTCACAATATATAAGTTGTCGTAATGCCAAATACCATTGCTACAAAGTAGATAGATCTACGAGGCAAAAGGAGCTTGTCTCTTAACCAAGGATTTTCGGAGTTTCTACGAAGAAGACCCCAATCACACACCAAATCCCAGTAAGTATTGTAAATTGTAGCAACAATTGAAGCGGATAAAGCGACCATTTTCAATGTCATGCCTTTCTCTTGAGCATAAAAGGTTCTTGCGACAACAGCAGCAATTGTTGATAAGTACTTGACTGCATTTACGGCTTGACTTGAGTCTTCTCCATCAAACAGACGTCGCAAGCACTGAAACATTGTTACACATTAATTTGATGTCACATAATACAAATTATCAAAAGAATTAACTTATTGTGGTGAATTGTTTTGTTGCCAAAGTGAGCTAAAATACAAGGAATTGGAAAATCGAATTAACCTAATGCAAATGGATATTAAGTTATTAGTGACAAATCGCTCGTCATCAATCCCTTTAACATGTATGTATTGCAATTAGACATCTACTTCTTTATTGGATTACATGTTTCTTGACAGGTATAGCTAGTGGCGGATTCAGGACAGCAAGTCACAAGATGCATTTTATAGAAACTGTAAAAGACTCGTAAAAAAAATAATAAAAAAAAAAACAAACAAATATAGACCTGCTACATTTCAAATTTTGGTATATTTCACATAATTTTAAAAGTTCATGTGATTGACGGTTCACTTCCGGAAACCCCTTCGGCCCGCCATTGTCTATAATGATTGTAGGTACCAAATCTATTTGTAGAATATGTATACCTGAAGACATCGGATCCAATAAGGGATAATAGCAATGACTAACGAAATGTTATTGTAAACGCTACTTGCTCGACACTCACTAGATTCCCTTGTCTTATAGTCTCCCCAACCATAGTAGCATACATAGAATTGTAAATTCCTGAATAACTGAACCTGAAATCATAAAAATTTGCATAACTAAACAATGTGTCGGGCACAAAATGTGTCACTAATAATGTAATATCTTGAATCTTACCTGACTAGTTAGTTGATCGGCCATGAAGAAATCAGGAAGAGTAACCTTATACAGAGGAGTACAAATACAATGCCATATACATGTTATTAGGAAGAAACGATTCGTGCGATAGACAATGTTAAATGGACAAAAAGCTATGGAAAATACAACCTGCAAACCGAGGACTTACAATTAGTAACGATATTCTTGCTGTCACTCTGTCAGTAAAAGTTAAAGAGGTCAAAAAAGTAATCTCTTACTATGAGTAAGCCTAAAGGAACCAAATCAGTCAGAGTTCTGGAGCTTATAGCATGTTCATCCATGTCCATTTCAAGATTCGAGAGTACGGCTGCAAGAGTGAGTACTGATAGACCAGAACCGAGTAGCAGGACTTCTCGATAACCCAATTCAGTATTTGGTTTGAACCCAAATATAAAAGAGTAATTAACGCGAAAACGCTTCCAATAGTATACGTTTCCAGCATACATTAGCAAGTGTAACACGATGTATCCAAACACACTATATAATGGAAATACATTAGTCATGTACTTATCGCGACCATTGCTCTTTAGAAGTTTTCTAACATGTATCAATAGGATTATTGCGACGATAAGTGCCAGCGAGAATCCAGCGAAGCAACCTGCAGCACAATATATGCAATGGTGAGTTGGATTTGTGACACATAAACAGATTTTGCGACAGTTTCTAACATTAGCGACAAATTTTGACAAGGAAAAGCACCAGTAGTAGTGGTGATATGTTGATAACTTATAAACCTACCTGTAAAGAATGTTACTCTATGCCTGTCGGTTTTAGCTTTTTGGCGTAACATTTTCTTTCNTTTGAAAGGCATTATCAAAAGAATTAACTTATTATGATGAATTGTTTTGTTGCCAAAGTGAGCTAAAATACAAGGAATTGGAAAATCGAATTAACCTAATGCAAATGGATATTAAGTTATTAGTGACAAATCGCTCGTCATCAATCCCTTTAACATGTATGTATTGCAATTAGACATCTACTTCTTTATTGGACTATAGCTAGTGGCGGATTTAGGACAGCAAGTCACAAGATGCATTTTATAGGAACTGTGGAAGACTCGTACTAAAAATTTTTGAAACCGGCTGCATTTTAGAAACGGTATATTTGACATAATTTTATAGTATGCAAGAAAAGTTCATGTGGTTGCAGTTCACTTCCGGAAACCCCTTCGGTCCGCCATTGTCTATAATGGTTGTATAGGTACCATATTTATTTGTAGAATATGTATACCTGAAGACATCGGATCCAATAAGGGATAATAGCAATGACTAACGAAATGTTATTGTAAACGCTACTTGCTCGACACTCGCTAGATTCCCTAGTCTTATAGTCTCCCCAACCATAGTAGCAGATATAGAATTGTAAATTCCTGAATAACTGAACCTGAAATCATAAAAATTTGCATAATTAAACAATGTGTCGGGCACAAAATGTGTCACTAATAATGTAATATCTTGAATCTTACCTGACTAGTTAGTTGATCGGCCATGAAGAAATCAGGAAGAGTAACCTTATACAGAGGAGTACAAATACAATGCCATATACATGTTATTAGGAAGAAACGATTCGTGCGATAGACAATGTTAAATGGACAAAAAGCTATGGAAAATACAACCTGCAAACCGAGGAGTTACAATTAGTAACGATATTCTTGCTGTCACTCTGTCAGTAAAACTTAAAGAGGTCAAAAAAGTAATCTCTTACTATGAGTAAGACTAAAGGAACCAAATCAGTCAGAGTTCTGGAGCTTATAGCATGTTCATCCATGTCCATTTCAAGATTCGAGAGTACGGCTGCAAGAGTGAGTACTGATAGACCAGAACCGAGTAGCAGGACTTCTCGATAACCCAATTCAGTATTTGGTTTGAACCCAAATATAAAAGAGTAATTAACGCGAAAACGCTTCCAATAGTATACGTTTCCAGCATACATTAGCAAGTGTAACACGATGTATCCAAACACACTATATAATGGAAATACATTAGTCATGTACTTATCGCGACCATTGCTCTTTAGAAGTTTTCTAACATGTATCAATAGGATTATTGCAACGATAAGTGCCAGCGAGAATCCAGCGAAGCAACCTGCAACACAATATATGCAATGGTGAGTTGGATTTGTGACACATAAACAGATTTTGCGACAGTTTCTAACATTAGCGACAAATTTTGACAAGGAAAAGCACCAGTAGTAGTGGTGATATGTTGATAACTTATAAACCTACCTGTAAAGAATGTTACTCTATGCCTGTCGGTTTTAGCTTTTTGGCGTAACATTTTCTTTCCTAGACCACGGTTCCCGTTGGAGAAGTGTTCGATGAAAACAGTTTCAACACTCTCCATGAGCTTAGCAACCTGCATGAACCAAAAACTGAATTGTTACTATTTTTCATTTGCTAAGTTTATTACAGACAAGAATTAAAAAATTATAGATACCTCATCAGATTGTTTTAAATAAGATTTCTCAACCATATCCAAATAAGCTTTTGATGCATTTCTAGAGGTATTCTGTACCAACATAAATGTTTAGATATCGAACGTACACACGATACAAGCAGGATAAAATAAGGAATTAAAATCAATTTCTAGACCTTATCGTACTTCTTCATGATCTTGGAGAAAGCCAATTGATTCAAGAAGCTGTACAAAGAAAGTTTCATAAACAAAACAATACAAGAGGTCACAAACTGGTAAAACTGTCACCAAAGAACCATTTAGCTTAATGGCAAGTGCTTACGAGTAGCTTTTCAGATGGCGAAGCTTTTGGTGGAACTCGATTAAAGCCTGCTTCAACTTTCTTTCCGCATCTCTGAGTTCCTTTTTATTGAACAAGAATCTCGATTTTGCATCACTGAAAGCGTTTTTCAACGATAATATTGAAGTTTCCTGCATAACGTTGATTTTTACGTGATTTAAAACGTCTAAAGAAACCATTTCTTGTTCCTTGGTTATCCTGTCACTTCCTGTTCTTCGTTTACTTTTTCCTTCACCATGCATATCGTCTTCTTGAATCACATCTAGTATAAACAACAAGAATTCATCATTAAAACGTTTTAGTTGTTAGAAAAATGGTGAAATGATAATCACTAACACAATCTTTACTGTAACGGGTAAGCAATGGCATGTCAAGTATTATATGCTCAATAATTGTCATAACATTGTGTCACTGTGAGTTCAAATCCTCTAGATTAATCGGCTACAAAGTCAAAAACCATAGTTACCCAAAAAAAAATGTCAATAACATCTCTTTAAGTAACTTATTTCACCCCTTTGCTTAAATTCTAACTTAACCCCACCCTTATTGGCAGTAGTTGTTTCACGAATGATTTAAATCTCTTACTAACTAAAAGAGATAATTAGTCTAAGGAACATGTAAAATGGCCAATATTAGAAGTCCAAGTATGGTGTACAGTGTACTTGGACTTATCATGTTAAAATAATACTTTGCATAAATTAAAGCTTTTACGGAGTAAGATAACTGATCAATCCGTCACTACATATAACGACAAATAAAAGATAACTCTGAAATGAAGCATATACGGAGTACATCTACAAGGTGGTGACGCAGCAACTACAAATCTACAACCAGAAACCAAACAAAATATTCCTTTTATTTCATAGCCAGATCGTAATCTTAATTCAAAACCAACTCTACTATTTAAACCATGCACTGTACATCTCATCCAACAATAATGCATCCGGCCATGGGTGACTCAGTTAACCAATCCGTGCCCGATTTCCAAACGTTCTACCGAGGTTGGATAACCCGTTTAGAGCTTTACCTCGATCAGCTTCTCAATGTTCTTCAATTCCAAGATCACGAAAACGAGTCCAAACTCCACGTCCAACAACTGGTTCACAGTGTCATGACTCACTATCATGACTACTTCCTAGCCAAGGCCAAACTGTCTAGCCAAAATATTTTTCTAGTCTTATCACCACCTTGGTTCAGCTCATACGAGAGAACCTTCTTATGGTTAGCTGGGTTCAAACCAGGTCTTGCCTTTAATGTAGTAAACAGCTGTGGGATACAGTTGAGCACGGGTCAATCGGATATGATGGATAGATTGACAGCTGAGATTAAGAATGAAGAGAACGCGGTTACTAAGAGATTAGCTAGGTATGAGCAGCAGGTGGTGTCCCCACCCATGCTAGCATTGGCGAAAATACAAGAAAAGGAGGTTAATGGAATGGTGCATGATATAGATACCATGGTGGAACTATTGGCGGATGATATGGAGTGTTTGGTTTCATGTGCAGATCATTTGAGGGGGAAGACTGTGGCTAAGGTGGTTGGGATACTAACAACAGCTCAATCCGTGAGATTTTTCGCTGGTTTGGCTCAGCTTCAGCTGAGGATTAGGAGGTGGGGCCAGCTGAGAGAGGATGCAGATCGAAGCCCGTGATGACAATAGACTTTCGTTGTATGTTTTTGTTGTATCGTATAACTATATATATATGTATGTTGTAGATATATATGTTATTGTTGTCCGTATTGTACGACTATTCATGTCGTCGATGAGTTTATCCTACGCGCTCACTGTCGACTTGTCACACAGTTTTCGAAAATTTTAAATGATTTCATTTTCATATAAGATCTCACATTAAATTTTTGTTTTGATCAATTGAAAATTTGGAAACGAACGCTATTGCTATTGATAAACCAAAATATATACCCTACAACAAATTGGTCATTTGTACACATTTATTTCTTCACACTTAATGAAAAGTGAACTTTATTTTTAGAGATATTCACATTTATAAGTGTGTAAAAGTTATTCTTACTAATAAGTGTGATGTCATAAAAAACATCACACTTTTAGTTGTGGAAATAGAAGCTCACACTTATAAATGTGAGCTAGCATAATTATAGGGTCTTTCACACTTTTTAATGTGAAGAACCATCGAAAAACCTCACACTTTTAAGTGTGAAGTAACTAATTTTTTTTTGTCACACTTAAAGTTGTGAAAAAATGTAAAATTATTACTTCAAAAACGAAGACATCTTTATCTTTTATAAAAAAGGGCGATTAAAAATTAAAAATGGGCGGAGTTATTACATCATCTCTTTGAAACCATGGCGGGTAACCAATTCATTCCACAAATTCATTCACATCAGTAACAAAAACCCTAACGTCATTCCACAAATTCTATCCACATCAGTAACAAATTCTATCCACATCACATCATCTCTTTGAAACCATGGCGGATCAGTTAACGGTGAGTTGACTACTTGAGTCCGACATCAATCACCTATTCGCAGATAGATTCAGCTCGAAGTGATTTTAATCGATAGATTCAGCTCGAAGTGAATCGGAGATCTCTCAAATCGTATTTGCAGTCTCAGGTATTTACTTATTCGTGAGTTGATTTAGTGATTATATTACTGAGTTGTATTAGGTGTTAGTTATGTGAATTAGGTGTTACGTGTTGCTAGGTGTTAGGGTATGGCGATTTAGGTTGTGCACGAAAGGTGTTTGATGAAATGTCCGTTAGAGATATTTAGGTGAATATTTATTTGAATGTAGATTGTGATATGTGTTAGTGTTGTTTTCTAGATAGATATGTTTATAGTGTGTTGTGGCGTAGCTGTTTTGTGGCGTTTAAATTTTATGTTTGTGCCTTATGTGTGTGCTTAGTGCTCGGTTTTCGGAAATGGTAGAAATGTTTTATGCTTAGTGCTGAATAATAGTGTGTAGTGGCAGAGGTAGGGTCGTAGGGATAGGGAATACCAGAACATCTGTTATCCTGTTTTAGGTGTGTTGAGAAATGGAACCATAAGTTGGGAGATAGATGATACGATTAAGGATGTAAGGTTATCGGATGTGAATAATGGCGTCTGGTGTAGTTATGAGTCATGACGAGACCTAATGCTTAGAGAAATTCTAATTTTTGAAATTATAACAGATTGGTGCTGAGTGTTGGTTCAGCATGTTTGTTCTCATACTAGTGCCTTCCGCTCCATATTAATCTCTTATAAGTACTTGTTCACATCTTTTCTATTGTTCTGATATGTATATCTCCTGATGTGTTTTCATTGTTTGATTGTTTGAAAAATAAGTATTAGTGAGCTCGGTCCGAGTGTTGGTTCAGCATGTATAGATAGGATAGTTTTGATGGAACATAAATTGGAAGCTTGTGCATTGTTTGATTGTATAGTATAGCTGGTTGAATCAAACGGACATAGTGTAGTGATTAGTGAGTTTAAGCAAAGCTTAATTGAGGTGACAAAGTTTAGCTTGTCGAGTTTGTGAAGCTCGGTTTTAGCTAGGGAACTGTAACTGGGGAAGTTTGATATGATTGCTTTAGTGTACTTTAATTGGATGTTATAAGAATGACTTAGCCTATTGTTTTGCTTACAAGCACATGATCTAACCTTTTCTTATATGCAATAGATATTGACCCCTTTGGTCCACCTTAAGGTGAAATGGTGAATAAGTGCTTTAGTCTTAAGGATTCTAGTTTTACAAATGTGTCTCGATACGTTAAGGGTGGATGGGAACCTCAAGACTGTCAGTTGTGACAGAGACACAGAGTGCAGCTAACTGACTTTGAGCTAGGGATCATAATGGAACAAAATATTTCATCCAAACTCCAAAGTTCTAATTCCAAAGGAATAATTAATTAAGGTGGCGGACAAATAGTTGAGTCATTTTCTAATCATTAAAAAAAAGGAAATAAAAATCTAGTCTTTGAGTGTCTTCCATGCTTCTGAATTTGGAAAGTGAAATGTTAATTGGATGCTTTATCTTTCCTTTGGTTGAAACCTGGGATAAATATAAGCGTCTGTTGACCTTCAACTGAAATGATATTTGTGTATGACATGAAACCTTAGCCCCTATGTTAGTTCAAATGCATCTGTGTGATTGGTGTTGGACTTGGCGTAGTATGCTAAGATATGGGGAACTGTTCAAATTTTAGAATCCATACCATACTGCTAAAGCTATGCTATTGTCGTCACATGAATCTGATCTTTGTTGTCACATAATTATAGTTAATAGCTAAATTATGGAAAAATGCTTGATAGTAAAATAAAATTCTTTAGGTTCTAACTTCTAAGTACATAAACTGTGACTATAGTGCGACAGTGTCTTGATCTATATTAAGAAGAATGTCAGTTTGATAGAATCTTGTTTGGATATAACTTATGATATTTGATTGGCTAGAAGTTTTATGCTACATAGTTTTCAGGTAACTGAGCAAGTAATAAGGGAAGTTTCCGTTAGCTTAGTAGTTTATTACTTCCTCTGTCTAATATCAGGTAACTGAGCAAGTAATGAATGGGTTAATTCCAGTTACTTGTTATCTTTGGTGGGTCAAATGAATTATTACAAAATAGTTATCCTAAAAGGAAAGAGGTCGAAATTCACGATAGTGCATCTTCAATAAACTATAGATTAATTCATCACAAATTATTGAATCAATGCGTGGATTTTTGTTAGGTTTGTGAGGAGTTTGCTTCAAGGACAAACTGTTGCTTCAAGGACAAATGGTAAGCTTCCATTACTTGTTTTATTTTTCAATTATCGATCTATTGTTTATGTACGTTACCCTACTTTTGGTTTGTACAGTTCAATTATATCAAATATTACCAAAAAAAAAATGTTACTTGAACTTCCATAGAAGTGTGGTTTTGTTGCTATAAGTATGTTTGTGGTCTGATTGTATTTTATGCTCAAATGCATTCTACCACTTTCAATACAACTCACTATTATTTGGGAATCTGAAAATGTGTGTATTGAATTCAGATGGTTGAGATCGTAAAGAAAGGATCGGTTTAGACGCCAGCTTCAGAAGTCAAGCAACTTTGGTCAACACATGGATTTTTTTTTATGTGTCATGTCGATAAAAGTGTATTTAGTGATATTCTATTGATATTATTAGCGACATGCTTGTATTGATTGCATCAAAGAAACTAGAAGTTATTTTAAGTTTCTATTATTACAGTATTTTAAGTTTTTTTTATGTGTCATGTCAAGTTTTGTATGTTGTCACTAATATAATTGGGATGAAGCTATAGTGACAACTAGTGGCGACGCTAACTTTTGTCACCACACAACATCAGGACTTATAGACTGTTAGTGAACAAAACCTTGTCGTCACTAAAGGCAATTTTTCTTGTAGTGAATTGTTTCAAAGTCCTCTTAAAAGTGTGGAGAATTAAAAGTTCACACTTAAAAGTGTGAACAATTGTTTAAAATCATGACACTTAAAAGTGTGAAGAATTAAAAGCTCACACTTAAAAGTGTGAAGAATTGTTTTAAAATCATCACATTTGAAAGTGTGAATAATTGTTTCAAAATCATCACATTTGAAAGTGTGAACTTTTTATAAATCTTCACATTTATAAGTGTGAAATTATTTGCTACACCAATATGGTTCACACTCAAGCTAAGTGTGAACTTTTCAATTTCACACACTTTAAAGTGTGAAAATATGCTTTAAAAAATTTGAAAAGTTAGCTATTTTGTTGTAGTGTATAGTAAGGTGAATACTTATTATGAGACGGAGTGACTTCTACTACTATTACTTATTTTATTCACAGGATGAGCTTGAACTAAAAAAGTGATAGAATTTAGAAAAGTATATGAGTCAGTTAACCGTTAACGTTTTCATCATCGCTATTATTGGTCACTAAAACATAACTAGCGATGCTAAGTGTCACTAACCTGTGATTTGTTCATCTGTGATCCGAAAGGAGGAAAATATAGGAGTTGAACTGCAAAAAAGCGGATCTTCGAGTTTAATTCGAAGAGCAATGAGAGCGTTCATTTGTTTACTTAACTCCTCAGCTTCATTCACCATTTCCCCTACCTTCGATTTATAGAAACTAATCACTTTATTAAACTCGTCATCGAGTCGTTTAAAAAACTCAAGCTCCGACTCTCCTCCATCTTCCAACGTCCGAAGAAAAACTGTCTGATATCTCTCCTCCTCCGACTGCTGCATTGCACTTATCAAAATCACTTCATCATCTTTACCATCCTTGCGACCCGAATTTCCATTAGTTAGCCCACCAAAGGCTCGATGAAGGGACACCTTTCGTTTCCTTGAATACTTTTTTGAGGGTAGTGGCGGGTTTGCTTGATACAAAGTCGTTGATTCGTTCCGTTGCAGTTGACGAAAAATCATAATTTCTTTAATGTGGACCTTCAGATGGTTGTAGTTCATGTATGCTTCCTGCCATTCGGGCACCATTTGTGAAGCGAACTCCTTCCCAAATTTCATTGTTCGTGTTTATTCGTTTGTTAATAAAGATTGATGTGATGATTAAATGACTAATGAGTATAAACATGATCACCACTCAACTAGCGCATATATACTAACAAGTGTGCTTACTTCAAGTTAGAAGACAAAATTAAAGATATTACTTAGATAGTGAATTCGAATCTGCCAAACGCCCGAATCAATCAATTTAAACAATGTTTGATACTTCTATACATTATATCCAACGTATTGTCGTTTTTGTTATGAGATAGAAATATACAGTTTCATTGTAAGTTTCATTTGTAAAGAAACCATTAATAATATCTTTTATATAATAAGAGAAAACAGTCCGTTATCTAGCCCTTCGATCAATTGGTTAAAAAAATTTAAAATTAGCTTCAATTTACTCTAACCTATCTAAGCGCCCAACAAAATAAATATATATAAAAACACATGTGTCAAATTTGTTAAGAAAAAACCTATAAAAATAAGGGTTAATTAATAAAATTTTAGTTCTTGAATATTAAATTAATTATATGGCCGGGGTTAACTGTAAACTTACTAGTTTTCATACTTTTTTAATAACTTAAAAAAAAAAAAAAAAAAAAAAACCCTCTTAGACTTTATGACTCGATTTTCATACTTTTTAATAACTAGATAAAATAAACAAATACCCCCTAGACTTATATTTAAATTAAATAAATAATATTATCAATATATAATAAATTCATCTATATGCATGAGATTATAAATATCAAAATGAAAGCATGAGATGTGATATGTAAAATAAATACACAAGATTGTATATATATGAATAACTCATGTTATTCCTCTTTCTGAGTTTAAGTAAGAATATCCGAAAAATGGTTTATTTTACAATTTGCGTTCAATAGAGACACATGTTATTTCTTTTTATAAGTTAAACTCGTATGTACATGGATCGGAAAATTAAATACGGCCAAAAATTATTATTAACGGGTATAAATATCAAAATGAGCACAAATTACTATGATATGAATAAATATACAAAGATTTTACTTGTAACAATGACTCATGTAATATCTATTCAAGCTTTAAACAAGAATATCCAAAACCTTTTTTTTTAAGTTTATCTTTTGGCTTAATCAATATTATGTGCTATTAAACACGCATATTGTGTGTACTATGATATCAATAGCTAAATTTAAACAAAAACACCAACTACAATACCATATCAGTTGAACAAAGTCAAGTCCTTCAACCAACAAAAAAATCTATATATAATATTAATGGATATTAATAAATAATGAAAAAGTTTATGAACCGTGCATAATTGTCAGTTATACTTATATCACAATTAGAAAACATTAAATATGCTCAAATTCTTATATGTCCATATGTTAAGCTAAAATTTTCAAATAAATTTGATTCATGTGTGCACGAAACTTATAACTAGTATTAATGTACCTGGATAATGTTAATGACGGGATGTTGTTTTTCTGCACGTAGTTTGTTAATTAAGCTCATGTAAAACTTTTTCTGTATACTGATTGCATGGATATCTTTTAAGTTCTATAATGTTTTATTAATTATTTTATTTTATGATTTTTATATCATTATGTTGTCATGATTAATTTAGTATATGGTTTTGGTGGAGTGACAAAAAATTTATAACTACCTATCGAAAATGTAAAAAGTTCAAATTCAGTTAGGTGTAAACGATTCTAAAATGGCTACGTTAGCCTTTTGTAAAAGGGTTTTTTTTTTTTTTTTTTTTTAATGTCCGGGGTTATATAAGGGCCCGTTTGGTTGAGGGGTGTAGATTTAGGATTTGAGCATAAAAGGGAAAAATGTTGTTTTTTTTAAGATTTGGATTAAAAAAAATGGGGTTGATGCCCATGAACAATACTTTGCTCAAAACCTCACTAGGGAGGTGTCTTTTATGAAAAAGATGTGGGTCCTATTTTTCTTTCTCTCTATCTCTCTCCTCTCTTTATAATTAATTATAATTCATTTGTAATTAAATTTATATAAGTAATGTATAAAAAATAATTTATTTATTTTATTATATATTTTCTCTCTCCTCAATTTATTTCATATCAATCCCAAATCTTAATCTTAATCTAAACCCATCAACAAACCAAACGGGCCCTAACGATAAGCTGATCATAAGCTCAAATCTCGTAAATTAAGTGTCTCAAAAGTCGAAAGCCATACCCACTATAGAAGACTAAAATTAATATGGTCTAACTTATTAGCCTAGTTATCATTATGCATGGCCCATTTACATGGATTTATTTGTTATTAGTGGATTTAGCCCATATTGATTATCTTATGGTGCAAGATATGTAATCTATTTATATTGATTCAGTAATAATATGACGGGGAAATAGATCCACTTACAGTAAAACCTCTATAAATCAATTATGTTGGGACCGTGATATTTTATTATTTTAACGATATATTATTATATCGGTAAATTAATAATTTATTAATTTAAAGAGGTTATACGCATGACATTCAAATTTTCAAGTTTAATATGCTAGTTACAATGTATAGTAGTTAGAGTAAAACAGAAAAACAAGTTTCAATTAACATTTTATGAATTCATATTCACAAATTTGAATTTGTCAAGTTTACTGTTTTTGAATAAGTAAAAAGTTAGTTTCGTTAAGATAAATTCCAATTATATGGTCTTAATTGAATTAATTAAATTTGTACAAGTTCTAATTACGTATGCTCTTTATATATACATAAAAAATTTTAGTAATTATTAATTTATAGTTTCGTTTGGACCAATATATATACACTGGGGTTTCAAAAAAATTATTATCTTATTATTTTATCGATTGGGATCTAAATTGGTACTAGTCCCAACTTGGGACTGGAGAAATTATTAATTTATCGAGGCTATTAATTTAACGAGTATTAATTTGTAGAGTTTTTAGTGTATTTCGTCACACGTAGTATAAATTTATAAAAGTTAGAAAGAAATGTGTGTGCCCAGTTAAATTAACCTTATTCATAGAACCACTTATTTCGTCACACGTAGTTCATAAGTTATTTTTATACTACGCAAAACGGGTCGTGGCAGCCTTTAGTTAGTTGATGGGTCGTTAATATTGGACAAAAAGAAAATAATAATAAGCAAACAAATGATCCACATTTTCTGAAAAGCTTTCGTGTTTTGAAAAATCCAGGGTTCTTATTTTCAATTTTATTTACAAAACAAACAATGTATAGATCTATAAACAAAACAACAATTAGATTTTTGATATTAACGTTAGTTATAATGCCAATGGTTAAGGGTATGAGGTTTGATCTAAAAACAGGAGCAACAAAATGCATAACCGAAGACATTAAAATCAATGCGATGACCGTTGGAAAGTATAGCATCGTAAATCCGGCAGAAGGCTTTCCTTTATCCGAAGAAGATCGTGTCACAGTCAGGGTACATCATTTGATCAACTTCATTTTCATTTGCATTTAGAAGAATTGTTTTGTTGTATTTGTTAGTTTAGTTTCAGTCTTTTGATCAGTTTTTATATTTTAGCGGAAAATGCATGACTTTTGATAAATGTTACGGAGTATTCATGTACGATTTCTTTAAGACAGCTTTGTGTATACTAGCCAACAGGCGAAGTCAAGCACAATGATTTGAAGAGTTGATCCCGTGACGATAAGCTAGCACTATGTTTTCAAAGTTTGAGTTAGAACTTTGTCGCTTGATAGGTTAGAAGCTAACAAGAATCCCTTTGTCAATTTGATAATTATACTTCTATGCAAAGTATATGATAATATTTGGAGTTAGAATACCAAAGCCTTTTATGTCCATTTTACAACAATAACAACAACAATACCCAATCCTGCCGGAGCGGGATATGAGGGAGGCAAAATATAGGCAAATCATACCATCATATCCCTACCCCAGGAAAAACCCGAGGGTAGGGAGACTACTTTCACGGAGACCTTCGGCCAATTTATATTCTAAAAAGTATTTCAATCCAAATTTGGGCTTTAATTTCAGGAAAACATGGGATGAATGTCCATTTTTGAGTTATCTTTCATTTAATTTATAGATGATGAATACTATATGCATAAGGTATGCTTCTCTGCTATATTAAAACATGATAAGCAGATAAGCAGTATTAGAAAGCAACCCCAAATTTGAGATTTTACTTTTATGCTTAAGATTGCAAGAAATGATAAAATAAGTAGGATTTGATTGTTACCTCAATACATGTTGAAAGTTCTCTGTACGATTTGTGCTAATGGGTCTGTTTTGAAGCATTCGTGCCCTTTCGGGTCAGTGATTGTGAGACATCAAACAAATGTTCTTCTATCTGGTATTAGTCTAGATGGTAATTAAGTTTGATAAAGATTGATTTTATGTGATATGGTCCGTGTAGGTAACATCACCGCTTGGGAACAACTATCACTTTGCAGATCGTAAAGATGCTGGTAATTTTGCATTCACTGCAGGCGAGTCCGGTGATTACATGGCTTGTTTCTGGGCAGCTAAACAATCTCATGACAAGTCCCTATCGATTGATTTTGACTGGAAATCGGGCCTTGCTGCTAAAGATTGGTCTAAAGTCGCTAAAAAGGGACAAGTTGAAGTAAGTTTTTATCTTTATTCTGTGGTAATTCAGCTCTTTGAAAGTAGTTAATTTTTATGTAACCTGTTGAAGCAAAATTTTTTGCACCTTTTAAAGGGATTGTAGAATCTTGTATCAGAATGTATTTGTGTCTGACAGATGATGGAACTTGAGCTGAAGAAATTGTATGATTCAGTCACCATGGTCCATGAAGAGATGTTCAATCTTCGTGAGAGGTAACCTTTGAAAGTCTTCTCGACTCTAACATCTACTGGTTTTATTTTGCTTGCACAAAACCTGCATGTCATTTGAAGGCATTTTTTCTTGGTGTAAAATATAGGGAGGAAATGATGCAACATCTTATAAAATCAACTAATGCGAAGATGGCAACTTTCAGTTTTTTCTCACTTGTAATCTGCTTATCAGTGGCTGCTCTGCAACTTTGGCATTTGAAGGCATTTTTTCAGCGAAAAAAGCTTATTTAGTTTTCCCTGAACAATCATCAGCAATTTCATTTAGATACTTCATAGAATATTCATTATTATTTATTCTTTTCTCAAGTTTAATTTTACATTTCATAGTTTTACATGAACGTTATGCATTTGAAATTCTGTGCAAACACTTTCTTACCAAGCACAAATACATCTAGATTTGTTTCTTACCAAGCACAAATATAGTTTTACCATACAAACTTGGTATTCCTTTTAAATTTATAAGAATGCAATTCGTTTATTTCGCTACTTGTGTGTTGAAAGCGACTGCATTCTTATCTAGAAAATGAGGGATACATACATCTGTGCAGTAGGGGCGTTAGCTTGTGTTGAGTCTTTATTTTGTGGGTCTAATTTTCTACGTGCATAAACACTGGACCTATCAGAAGTCACATCTTGCAGATGTCCAAATGTAATGTAGGTAAACTGCACAAATTTGTATCTGTAATAATTAAAAAAAGAAAAAGAAGTAGAAGTCTTGCAAGTAATTTCACCTTGATCCTGAAAGTTTAGGACTTTATATTAAGACAAACCAAACCAAACGCGTTCACACAATGCAAATAAGGTTTTCATGAAACACACATAAAAGAAAGAAACCAGTTGCCTGCAAGTGACAGCAGTACATGACAACATCGCAAGTTTAAAATGCAACCCCTTTATTTATCTTAGTAGCTTATGGAGAAGCATTAACCCGACACAATCCAAGCTTCATCTCAATCATCATAATGCTTGCGGTGGTGGTGCCTATGCTTCTTCCTCTCATCGTCATCATCATCAGAACCATCATCTCCCTGCAAAATCATTGCCATTATCAGCATAATATCTCAACCAAGATGGGTAACGTGACACAAATGGGAAGCATGGAAAATGGCAACAAAGTAGAAAAGCAAGTCATGAAAGTAGGAATTCTACACTGCTTAATGTTAACGATCACTTTTTATTAACTGCTAGGAGAACAGAAGTTGATTAACATTCTTTCAACCTAATGCTAAAAATATGACACTTTGAATTCCCTTGCACGACCATAGAAAGTATTTCAAAATATATGTTTTGGTATCATTCAGTCCTACATTGTTTCATCTCATATTGCTTAACTGATATGTACATATAACTTGCGGTGAGCAGCAGGACATTAGAGAGAATCAACATTTAAAACAAGGCAAGTAAATTTAATAATTGACCTCAAGTCTTAAGAATTAGCAACCGCGCAACATACTTTTCTAATGCGAGGTATATATCAGAATAGGATTCAACTACAGCCAAAACATTAAGCATTTTTGAAAGGTGAAGGCGTATCCACACCAAAAAACAGAATTGGAAGTTTGAAAGACCATCCATCCAGTAAACAATCGTTATTTAAACTAAGACCGTCATCTATATGACCAAAAAATTGTAGTGTAAACAGTGTGTTGGTTTGCTTAGTAATACTAACTTTTTTGAAAATAAGCATATAAACACTTTGTGATAAGTGACAACCAACTCATAAGTCCTAAGTCCTATCAGTTCAAAAGGAGTCGCAAACACCCTCAAGATAGCTATCTGCCATACAAAAACAGTTAAAACACAATAAGCAGTTTCAACAGACAAATTCATATCCTTAGCCCAAGTTCATGCTCTAATCACTGAATACTATCGCTATGGACCCAAACAAGTGATCTATTCAACAAAACTCGTTCCGACTACAATCTAATCAAGTTCCTAAACTAATCCAAATCAAGCTAGCAAACACATAACAATCACATTAAACTAACACAAAGTAATGCATCCAACTTACATATTTCTTACGACCACCATAACCTTCGTTCTCCTCATCATCATCCCTCCTTCCGTAACTCGGCTTCCTATACTCCTCCTCCCCCTCCTCCCTTCTTCCACCATACCTCTCCTCGCTCGGCTCCTCTTGTCTCCTCCCGTACCCCGATCCATACTCCGGCCTCTCCTCTTCCTCCTGCCTCCTCCCATATCCCGACCCATATTCCGGTTTTCGCTCCTCCTCCTCCTGCCTCCCCCCATATCCCGATCCATACCCCTGCTCCTCCTCCTGCCTCCTCCCATATCCAGATTGCTCCTCCTGCCTCCTTCCATAACCATACTCCGGTTTTCGCTCTTCCTCCTCCTCCTGCCTCCTCCCATACCCCTGCTCCTCCTCTTGCCTCCTCCCATATCCCGATTCATACTCCGGTTTTCGCTCCTCCTCTTGTCTCCTTCCATAACCCGATCCATATTCTGAAACCGGTTCCTCCTGCCTCCTTCCATATCCGGATCCATATTGATCCGGATCCGGTTCCTCCTGCTTACGTCCATATCCAGATCCATATTCATGCTACACCAAAAATTTTATAAATTTAAAAAAAAAAAAAAATTATAAAAAATTATAAAAAATTTATCATATATCAGCGCACCTGCTCCTGCTGCCTACCATAACCAGATCCACCACCACCACCATAACCACCACCACCGCCGCCGGACTGATACTGATGACTCACACCAGGACGAGGCTTACGTTTGACATAGCTAGAATACTCATTATCAAGAGCTTCCTGACCATAAGCATTAGGCTCAGCATGAGAAGAGTAGTTGGAACTCTCATAGTCAAACCCAGCACCAGAAGATGACGTGGCAGTGTAGCAGATCTCTTCAGAAGGTGGAAGTGGGCGGCCGTAAGTGAGGGCGATGTCGTATCCCCCGCCGTATGGAGTTGGGTCAAAGTCGTCGAAGTCGTCCACTTCGTCGCCTGAGTCGTAACGGTGGCCTTTCGGATAGTATGACATGGTTACTGTGTGTGTGTGTTTTAGTGTGTGTGTGTTTGGATCGTGATAGGGTGTATTATTTGTAATGATTGAGATGGGAAGATACGACGACGTTTTTGATGACTTTGACTTTTTATTGGATCTGGAGTGTTGAAGTACTTATTTTATGTCGGTAACATGTCCAGTTGTCCACTTGTTATTTTGAGTTTTCTCATAAAAAAAAGATTTAATCTTGAAATTGTAAAATGAGAATATTCAAAGGTAGAATTGCATATATATTCTCAGATAACATGAATATTTGTATTTTTTTTCCTAATGCATAATATATAATTATATATACGATGTTTAAGCATGTTTTGAGTATACATACAAATATGCATGTTTAAATAAGTAAATGTGGTTGCTTTTTTATTTTTAAAATAAAGAAAGATGGTTAATTGTCTTACAATACTAAGTTTTTTTATTTTCTTGTTAATGCACAAAAATTCCGTTATTCTTTTTAGAACGACAATTCTCTTTTACACATGAATACTATTGTAGCACCCTAATTTTCACTATAATAACTAAAATATATTTTAAAGTTTACACGTTAACTTATGCTATTATTCTAAAGATTTGTTAGTCATGAGGACCTTGCATGAAAATAAGTTAACAAGAAAAGGACCCTCCATGCAATGGATTGGTTAACATGGACTAACCTTACCAAACCATGGAACTTAATTAAAAAGACTCTTATACCCATTCTTATTACTCCCACCGTCTCAAAATTATTGTCAGCAGATAAGAATCACATAGTTTAATAAAAGTTTGGTCACTTTAGTTTTCAACCACGAGAATATTACCCTACTATATTCTTTACTTTTTACTTAAAAAATGATAATTATTTTGAGATATAAATATGGACAACACTTTTGAGACGTAGGGAATACTTAAGAAGTCATTATCTTCCTCCTTCTCATTAGTTCTACTGTAACACCCCGATCATTATAAGTTTCATAAATAGACTTATATATTGCCTTAGAAAATTAGAAAGGTCCTTATGATAGTATTTTATAGAGATAAAGACTTAGAATGCAAGATAGTTAATGAAAAGGACCAACGATGTAAAAGATCTAACGACAAGGACTAACCTCGCTAAATTTTGAAACTTACAAGATAAGCTTATATATCTTTCCTTATCATGAAGTAAACTCAGATTGTTATAAAAACAAAACACCTGTATATGTGTAGAGATGGTACGTGGCTTTCATAGAACAAAAAAAGGGAAAAACTAGTTTAGTTCTTTGATTATCAAGAAAATTATACAAGGTTTTACAAGGGTTTCAAGAATCAATGAGAGTTTAAGGAAGATATTATAAAGAAGCTTCAACATGTTTATATGGTTTTTCCTTCAATTCAAGGTATGATGATAAACTAGTGTATAAGCATGAATTCATGTTATAAGGTTATGTTAAATTAAGCTTATGAAAACCTAGTTTTAGTTATAGTGAATTATGATGAATCTTGATGTTATAATCATGTTAAAAGCTTTGTTATGTTAGAATCAAGTCAAGAATTATGTGGTTAAATTATGGTTAATGATATAGAAAGATTCATGATGCTAGTTGTTGTTGATGCTTAAGTATGTTAAATTAAGGAGTGTTTGGAACAAGCTTATTAAGTGCTTAATTTAGCAAGATAGCTTATGGACCTGATGAAAAATGATCTTCACATGTTATATAAGCTGTAATATAAGTTTGGTAATAAGTGGAATAGCTTACCATGAGTTTTGGGTCGTTTTGGTGATATTTAAATTTGGGACAACAAGGTTTTTCAGAAAATGCGCAGACTTAGAAGGGCCGCTGAGAATAAACCGTTCGTCGGATTAAGATGAGGTCTAAACGAAAGTTGTAGCTCTCTGAGTATACTTTAATTGTTATTCTTTAAGTTTTGGCTCGTTTGGAAGTTAAATTAACGTAAAGTACAAAATACAGCAGCAATCCAGGAAATTCTGCACTTAAAGTGTTTTTGTAAAAGTGTGTTTAATGATGAAATAGCACCTTAAGTGATCATGTTTAAGTTGTTTAGACTCAATACATGTTATATAAATGTGTTAGCAGGTTCTAATAGTATTAGAGTGGTTATCATATGAGTAGGTGCTCGTGGAAAGCTTACGGAAGGCTAAACAAGACCTAGAGGTGAGTAACGGTTCATTAGCTTCATATTACTAGATTGAATATGATGATGGAACTTGTGCAATGTTTCGGACATAGCCGAAACAAATCATGAATAGTATGCTCACAAGGAGCATGATTTGACAAGTTTAGAGTGCCCAAGAAACGTACCAAAAGTTAAGTAACGTGCCTAAGAAGTGCACGATGTAGAACTCCCTTAGTAGCATCCTTTGTGGATGACCCGTGCTTATATTAGTATTCACATCCTTTGTGGATGACCCAAATATAGTATTGGAATGTCAAGTAGATACGAACAAGCATCCTTAGTGGATGACCCTAGTTCAGAAAAGCACGATGACAAGTTAGAACCCCAAGGAGAGTACTCGTTGGTTAGGGAAGTTCTTACTTATAACAGGACGACTAAGCATCGTCTAGTCAGAATGCACGTGCTCAGATATCATGTCATGATTAAGAATTCAGAATAAATCTCAGACTCATGTACAATTAGTAAGACGACTATAAGTCGTGCCATTTATTGCATTTGAAATATGTTTATGTTCAGAATTGTAGGTGTCAATTCAGATATAGCTCTAGATCCAGAACTATGCTATTACACCCATGCAGAAGCTCAAATAGACTATAACTTATTTTTGAGATTCAGATTTAGATATAGACTCAAACCCGTTTACTCACTAAGTCATCAGGACTTACCATTCTCAGTTTCCATGTTTTGCAGGTTAAGTCTTAAGAACGCTGGATCTTGTAGATTAAGAAGACGAGTTAGGAGATCAGCAATGCTCGTGTATATAGGTGACGAGCATCTCAACCATACTTTGTATTCAGCTTGTTAACGCCCCAAAAATTTACGATTATATGTCAGAATTGTATAAGTCACGTTTTGATATTAATATGTAAGTATATATAACATTTATATGAAAATGGGTCAAAATAGGGGTGTTTGGGTTAGCACCCACACTCAAAGTTTTACGCTTCCGCATTCCAAATTTAAGTACCACGTTTATGTATTTTATAATTATGATGTGTTTTATTCAGATTTTTAGTTTAGTAATTTTCACAAATACAGATCGATACGGCGTATAGGACAGAACCTATACGGCGTATTCAATGTTAAAATATAAATTTAGTGTCGGGCGTTACATCTACACGTGTAAAAGAGGAGGGAAACCATCTCAGGATCTTGTGATCATTCTATAAGTCAACAAGAAATTAAGGCTTGTTTAAGGCTTATCAAGGTGTTTACAAGTGATTGGGCTGAAATTTGATGTTCTTGCAAGCTACTTTTAAGTTATGATTATTAGAAAGCTCCTAAATCATGTTTAAGCATAAACCCATTTAGGGTTTCGATTAATTTCCATGTTATGGGGTCAAAAGCGGGGTTATGGTAAATTCTAGAATAAATTATGATGAATTTATGATTTATGAGAATTATTAAGTAATCCTTAAAATCATGTTATAATGATACGAGGAATCATGGGTAACTTAGTATGATTGTTTAACATCATGATATGATGTTATTTCATGAAAAGATGACATTTTGGTTAGTGGGAATCGACTAACTAGACACCCCTCTTATGTTCTTACTAGTGACAAACACTAGTTTAAGAAGACAATTGATGTGGTGATTAATCCTCATCTTCATGTTATGAAATTAGGTGAAAGATGTTAACTGAGTGTCCTTAGAATCTCGGAAAAATACCATTAGCATCTTAAGGTGAGTAACGAATAAGAGGACAAGCATAAGTAAGGGTATGTTAATCTAACGAATAAGAGGACCCGTTTTTCATGTTTATATTATTACTAACAAGTTCATGTTAATCATGTTATGTTTAAGCAAGTATCATGTTTAAGGTTTATATTAACCCTTGTGGTGACGTTTATATCACGCTAACGTAAGTTCAATTACGTATCATGTACTCGTAGTTTATATTCAAGTAATTATATCATGTTTTGCATGTTTCAAGTTAATATCATGTTAATGTTATTATGCCATGATTATGCTAATTATTCACGTTGACCCCGAGTGTTCATAATATCATGACAAGTATTCACGTTGACCCGAGTGATCATAATATCATGACAAGTTTTCATGTTGACCCGAGTGGTCATATTATCATGTCAAGAATCATGTTGACCCGTGAGGTCACATTTCATGTTATGTGTTTGATGCACTCACGACGTCCTAACTAGAGTAACCGTACTTGAAAGGCACTCACGATTGTGTTATGGCCCATGTTCATTAAAGCAACACTAATACATGTTTAATACATCGTGTTTTTAGTTTATATATTCGTTTACTCACTAAGCTTATTGCTTAACGTTGCTTCATTTCATTTCTCTTATAGGTTAACCAAGTAATCTTAAGCTTAATGGAAAATGACTTAAGGGGAACTAGTGGTAAGCCCGTGATGGGTAACGGGCTCTCTTTTAACCCATCTTGATGCAACTTCAAACGCCCAAAAATGTCTTGTTAATGTGTAAATAACGCTTATGTTTTCAAGATGTATTAGTAGTAAAAGTGCATTAAAGGGGTGTTTAAGTGTCTGGCACAAGGCCATATTTACCCAAGTTTTGCTTGTAATGGGTTAATAAAGGGGTGACTAGCACAAGGCCACATTTACCCAAGTTTTGCTTGTAATGGGTTAAAACAGGTCGTAACGTACATGCCATGTGCTGTAACCCATAAACTATGTTTATCATGATTTAAATGTTCATGTTCAGCTTTATGAGTTTTGGAAATGTTTTGGGTGTTAACCTGTACGTTCTTTAATTGCAGATGTGCAGGTGTATACAGTGTATACACCTAGGCATGTATACGGTGTGAACAGCCTTAGTGAGTATACGGCGTATAGACCTAGGTGTGTATACGGTGTATACAACATGTGTAAAAAAAGAAGAAAAAAAATTATGGGCGTTTGAACTACCTATCTCACAGTATCAGTGTATTACTAACGAGACTTGAATCCACAACCTCTTTGTTGGTGGTGTCAACTCCGATACCACTAGACCAAATGCCATGGCAATCCCACCAAAATTATACAAGGGGCAATCATTTAGCTTTTTCATAAGAAACTTAGGTTGCCCACTAAGGGGCCGGTTGAATTCGGTCACCACCCTCCACGACCGATTTCGAATTCGGTCGGCACGCTAGTGGGAATTCGGTCGCCGAGTTCCAAAAACGAAATCGTTCGTCCAAACGACCGAATTGAGAAACATGCAATATTCAATTTTTCGAACGTTGGCAGCCTAAAAAATAACCGTTGCTTTATATTTAAAAAAAAAAAAAAACTTTTTTTTACTTTAAACAAGAATATCCAAAACCTTTTTTTTTAAGTTTATCTTTTGGCTTAATCAATATTATGTGCTATTAAACACGCATATTGTGTGTACTATGATATCAATAGCTAAATTTAAACAAAAACACCAACTACAATACCATATCAGTTGAACAAAGTCAAGTCCTTCAACCAACAAAAAAATCTATATATAATATTAATGGATATTAATAAATAATGAAAAAGTTTATGAACCGTGCATAATTGTCAGTTATACTTATATCACAATTAGAAAACATTAAATATGCTCAAATTCTTATATGTCCATATATTAAGCTAAAATTTTCAAATAAATTTGATTCATGTGTGCACGAAACTTATAACTAGTATTAATATACCTGGATAATGTTAATGACGGGATGTTGTTTTTCTGCACGTAGTTTGTTAATTAAGCTCATGTAAAACTTTTTCTGTATACTGATTGCATGGATATCTTTTAGGGAGATGATTTGTACACCAATTCTTTTTGCCATCCACCACTAAATTACACCAGTGATGCACACAGTACAACACTGCTATGCTTAATTTAGTGGTGGATGGAGAAAAAAAATGGTGTACAAATCACCTCCCTATCTTTTAAGTTCTATAATGTTTTATTAATTATTTTATTTTATGATTTTTATATCATTATGTTGTCATGATTAATTTAGTATATGGTTTTGGTGCAGTGACAAAAAATTTATAACTACCTATCGAAAATGTGAAAGGTTCAAAAAGTTCAAATTCAGTTAGGTGTAAACGATTCTAAAATGGCTACGTTAGCCTTTTGTGAGGGGGGGGGGNGAAAGAAATGTGTGTGCCCAGTTAAATTAACCTTATTCATAGAACCACTTACGGAGTATTTCGTCACACGTAGTTCATAAGTTATTTTTATACTACGCAAAACGGGTCGTGGCAGCCTTCAGTTAGTTGATGGGTCGTTAATATTGGACAAAAAGAAAATAATAATAAGCAAACAAATGATCCACATTTTCTGAAAAGCTTTCGTGTTTTGAAAAATCCAGGGTTCTTATTTTCAATTTTATTTACAAAACAAACAATGTATAGATCTATAAACAAAACAACAATTAGATTTTTGATATTAACGTTAGTTATAATGCCAATGGTTAAGGGTATGAGGTTTGATCTAAAAACAGGAGCCACAAAATGCATAACCGAAGACATTAAAATCAATGCGATGACCGTTGGAAAGTATAGCATCGTAAATCCAGCAGAAGGCTTTCCTTTATCCGAAGAAGATCGCGTCACAGTCAGGGTACATTATTTGATCAACTTCATTTTCATTTGCATTTAGAAGAATTGTTTTGTTCTTGTATTTGTTAGTGTAGTTTCAGTCTTTTGATCAGTTTTTATATTTTAGCGGATTATGCATGACTTTTGATAAATGTTAAGGACTATACATGTACGATTTGTTTAAGACAGCTTGTGTATACTAGCCACCAGGCGAAGTCAAGCACAATGATTTGAAGAGTTGATCCCGTGACGATAAGCTAGCACTATGTTTTCAAAGTTTGAGTTAGAACTTTGTCGCTTGATAGGTTAGAAGCTAACAAGAATCCCTTTGTCAATTTGATAATTATACTTCTATGCAAAGTATATGATAATATTTGGAGTTAGAATACCAAAGCCTTTTATGTCCATTTTACAACAATAACAACAACAACAATACCCAATCCTGCCGGAGCGGGATATGAGGGAGGCAAAATATAGGCAAATCATACCATCATATCCCTACCCCAGGAAAAACCCGAGGGTAGGGAGACTACTTTCACGGAGACCTTCGGCCAATTTATATTCTAAAAAGTATTTCAATCCAAATTTGGGCTTTAATTTCAGGAAAAAATGGGATGGATGTCCATTTTTGAGTTATCTTTCATTTAATTTATAGATGATGAATACTATATGCATAACGTATGCTTCTCTCCTATATTAAAACATGAAAAGCAGATAAGCAGATAAGCAGTATTAGAAAGCAACCCCAAATGTGAGATTTTACCTTTGTGCTTAAGATTGCAAGAAATGGTAAAATAAGTAGGATTTGATTGTTACCTCAATACATGTTGAAAGTTCTCTGTACGATTTGTGCTAATGGGTCTGTTTTGAAGCATTCGTGCCCTTTCGGGTCTGTGATTGTGAGACATCAAACAAATGTTCTTCTATGTGGTATTGTTCTAGATGGTAATTAAGTTTGATAAAGATTGGTTTTATGTGATATGGTCCGTGTAGGTAACATCACCGCTTGGGAACAACTATCACTTTGCAGATCGTAAAGATGCTGGTAGTTTTGCATTCACTGCAGGCGAGTCCGGTGATTACATGGCTTGTTTCTGGGCAGCTAAACAATCTCATGACAAGTCCCTATCGATTGATTTTGACTGGAAATCGGGCCTTGCTGCTAAAGATTGGTCTAAAGTCGCTAAAAAGGGACAAGTTGAAGTAAGTTTACATCTTTATTCTATGGTAATTCAGCTCTTTGAGAGTAGTAACTTTTTATGTAACCTGTTGAAGCAAAATTTTGGACCTTTTAAAGGTATTGTGGAATCTTGTATCAGAATGTATTTGTGTCTGACAGATGATGGAACTTGAGCTGAAGAAATTGTATGATTCAGTCACCATGGTCCATGAAGAGATGTTAAATCTTCGTGAGAGGTAACCTTTGAAAGTCTTCTCGACTCTAACATCTACTGGTTTTATTTTGCTTGCACAAAACCTGCATGTCATTTGAAGGCATTTTTTCTTGGTGTAAAATATAGGGAGGAAATGATGCAACATCTTATAAAATCAACTAATGCGAAGATGGCAACTTTCAGTTTTTTCTCACTTGTAATCTGCTTATCAGTGGCTGCTCTGCAACTTTGGCATTTGAAGGCATTTTTTCAGCGAAAAAAGCTTATTTAGTTTTCCCTGAACAATCATCAGCAATTTCATTTAGATACTTCATAGAATATTCATTATTATTTATTCTTTTCTCAAGTTTAATTTTACATTTCATAGTTTTACATGAATGTTATGCATTTGAAATTCTGTGCAAACACTTTCTATGCCGTCTGAAATGAGAACCTGAGCTTATTTTACATCTAGATTTGTTTCTTATCAAGCACAAATATAGTTTTACTATACAAACTTGGTATTCCTTTTAAATTTATAAGAATGCAATTTGTTTATTTCGCTACTTGTGTGTTGAAAGCGACTGCATTCTTATCTAGAAAATGAGGGATACATACATCTGTGCGGTAGGGGCGTTAGCTTGTGTTGAGTCTTTATTTTGTGGGTCTAATTTTCTACGAAACACTGGACCTATCAGAAGTCACATCTTGCAGATGTCCAAATGTAATGTAGGTAAACTGCACAAATTTGAATCTGTGATAATTAAAAAGAAAAAAAGAAGAAAAAGAAACAGAAGCCTTACAAGTAAGTTCACCTTGATCCTGAAAGTTTAGGACTTTATATTAATACAAACCAAAACCAAACACTTTCACACAATGCAAATAAGGTTTTCATAGAACACACATAAAAGAAAGAAACCAGTTGCCTGCAAGTGACAGCAGTACATGACAACATCGCAAGTTTAAAATGCAACCCCTTTATTTATCTTAGTAGCTTATGGAGAAGCATTAACCCGACACAATCCAAGCTTCATCTCAATCATCATAATGCTTGCGGTGGTGGTGCCTATGCTTCTTCCTCTCATCGTCATCATCATCAGAACCATCATCTCCCTGCAAAATCATTGCCATTATCAGCATATCTCAACCAAGATGGTTAACATGACACAAATGGGAACCGTGGAAAATGGCAACAGAGTAGAAAGGCATGTCGACAAAGTGGGAATTCTACATTGCTCAATGTTAATATTACTTTCTATTAACTGCTACAAGAACAGAAGTTGATTCAAATTCTTTCAACCTATTCCTAGTGAAAATATTATACACTTTGTATTCCTTTGAAGGACCGTAGAATAAGTAATTCAAATCTTTGTTCTGGTCTC
This sequence comes from Artemisia annua, assembly GCA_014162995.1. Taxonomy (NCBI): domain Eukaryota; kingdom Viridiplantae; phylum Streptophyta; class Magnoliopsida; order Asterales; family Asteraceae; genus Artemisia; species Artemisia annua. The sequence continues at coordinate 90,979 of LBNU01026460.1, read as the reverse complement.
TTTCAGTCCTACATTGTTTCATCCCATATTGGACTATTGGTTATGTAATATTCACTTATAACTAGCGGTGAGCAGCAGAACAGCAGAACAGCAGAACTATAATTTGTGGCGGTGTTTCAAGATATAAGATAGAATCCACATCTGAAGCAAAGCAAATGAATTCAGAAACTGAGCTCAAGTCTTTTTCTATGTGACTATGTGAGTTAAAATATCGAATTAGCATTTCTACAGCCCTCGAAACATTAAGTTTTTTTTAAGTCAAGGCATTTCCACATAAACAACACGAGTGAAACATGATGTTTGATCCCATACATCCATTGTTGATGAAAATACTTGCTCTATTAGGCAAACCAATCTAATCATTTCTGTGACCAAAATTGTAGTACAAACAGTGTGTGTTTGGTTTGCTAATTAAAACTGTCGTAAAATATCAGAATATCAGACAACACAATTTTGTGATAACCAACTACTAAGGCGTAACAGATTAAAAAGGAATACCAAACACCATGAAGAGTGCTATCAACTTTGTACCAAAACACAAGAAGCAGATAAGCAATTCTATTAATCAAGTCCACATACGACCTTGGTACAAGGTCAGGCTTAATCACCCGATGAAATGTACAGCTTTAACCACAAAAGTTGCAGATCACTATTGCATTATCACTTCTAATCAGCCTGTTCTAAGTCTAACTGCAAAATAAGTACTTGCATTGATGGATCGCATAAACCGAAAAGACTAGTCATCTACTCAATTAACGTAAAACAACATTCACTCCCAATGCACCACTTAAGTTAATATCTTAATCAAGCAGGTAATAATGACATTAAACTAACACAAAGTAATGAATCAAACTTACATATTTCTTACGACCACCATAGCCTTCGTTCTCCTCATCATCATCCCTCCTTCCGTAACTCGGCTTCCTATACTCCTCCTCCCCCTCCTCCCTTCTTCCACCATACCTCTCCTCACTATGCTCCTCCTGCCTCCTCCCGTACCCCGATCCATACTCCGGCCTCTCCTCCTCCTCCTGCCTCCTCCCATATCCCGACCCATATTCCGGTTTTCGCTCCTCCTCCTCCTGCCTCCTCCCATATCCCGATCCATACCCCTGCTCCTCCTCCTGCCTCCTCCCATATCCAGATTGCTCCTCCTGCCTCCTTCCATAACCATATTCCGGTTTTCGCCCTTCCTCCTCCTCCTGCCTCCTCCCATATCCCGAACCATACCCCTGCTCCTCCTCTTGCCTCCTCCCATATCCCGATTCATACTCCGGTTTTCGCTCCTCCTCTTGTCTCCTTCCATAACCCGATCCATATTCTGAAACCGGTTCCTCCTGCCTCCTTCCATATCCGGATCCATATTGATCCGGATCCGCTTCCTCCTGCTTACGTCCATATCCAGATCCATATTCATGCTACACCAAAAATTTTATAAATTAAAAAAAAAAAAAAAAAAAAAAAAAAAAAAAAAAATTATATATCAGCGCACCTGCTCCTGCTGCCTACCATAACCAGATCCACCACCACCACCGCCGCCGGACTGATACTGATGACTCACACCAGGCCGAGGCTTACGCTTGACATAGCTTGAATACTCATTATCAAGAGCTTCCTGACCATAAGCATTAGGCTCAGCATGAGAAGAGTAGTTGGAACTCTCATAGTCAAACCCAGCACCAGAAGATGACGTGGCAGTGTAGCAGATCTCTTCAGAAGGTGGAAGTGGGCGGCCGTAAGTGAGGGCGATGTCGTATCCCCCGCCGTATGGAGTTGGGTCAAAGTCGTCGAAGTCGTCTACTTCGTCGCCTGAGTCGTAACGGTGGCCTTTCGGATAGTATGACATGGTTACTGTGTGTGTGTTTTAGTGTGTGTGTAATGAGATTTGGATCGTGATGGAGTGTATTATTTGTAATGATTGAGATGGGAAGATACGACGACGTTTTTGATGACTTTGACTTTTTATTGGATCTGGAGTGTTGAGGTACTTATTTTATGTCGGTAACATGTCCAGTTGTCCACTTGTTATTTTGAGTTTTCTCATAAAAAGTTTTAATCTTGAAATTGTAAAATGAGAATATTCAAAGGTAGAATTGGATATATATATTCTCTTATACTACTAAAACACTTGATGCTGCAAAAATAATAAACAATTAATAAAATATAATTTAATTCATGGGCTAACTTTCGGTCTAGGTTGTGGCCCATTATTACCATCAAACATTAACACAATAACAAAAACAATAATATCTAACCGAGTCAAACGAGTTGACTCTCTGAGTTTACCGAGTCGAGGCGAGTCGCGGTCAAAGAGAAGGAGATCCACACGAGTTTGGGTAAAGGGGAGTAATCCTGCACTCTGGTAAATATATAAACCAAAACGTTTAAGTACAATGGATATGGGTGAATCCCATATCTCAGCCCGTTACATAGGCAATAAGCTTACATAACAAGATACTTCCTATTTTCTAAACAAGAAAACACACCATTAATCACATGACAACATAAGACATAACGAAATAAGATTACTTCCTACGACCTTGAAGCCTAGTGCCATACATGGCATTAAAAGCATCCAAATTCCCTGGAAGATCATAAACCTGGTTCGCATAGTCATCGTAATCATAGTCATCATAAGCAGCTTCCAACTCTTGTCCACCACCAAACAGATTAGCAGACTCATCAAATGGGTTAGCAACCACCTCATCTTCAGAGTCCGAATCCACGATCTCTCCCACCTTAGAAAAAGGATTGACCCTCTTGGTAGAAGAGGTGGAAGGAGTAGAAGAAACACCAGTTGTAGGAGCCACAACCGACTCCTTCTCTTTTAAATCATTCACAAGAGGATCTTATGAAACAGTACCTATCTTAATAGATTCTTCCTCATTAACTTCCATTGTATTACCTGTCTTAGTAGACTCATCCGCAGTAACTTCCATTGTACGACCAGTTTCCACATCTTTGTAGTTGTCATTAGACGGAATACCAAAAGCATCCGTATCATCCATATTAAGAGCAACAAACTGATTAGATGTAGAAATCTTCGTTCCACTCGTACTAGGCACATCAGAAGCCTTCTTCTTAGTGTCATCCACCTTCTTAGGTTCAGTGGGATTCTTTTTGGGTTGATACTGAAACTGTTTACCCACAACAGGTTTAGAAAACCCTCCTTTTCCCTGGGTTGTAGAACCACCTTGCTTACTCTTCTTTTTATTATTGACACTCGTGTAACCATCATTAACAGGTTTAGTAGGCTGAACTGGGGGTGCAATAACCTTAGGGCAATCAATCAGAGTATGACCAAAGATCTTACATTTATCACAACGAGGTGGTTTCCACTCGTATTCAACCCGTATCTTCTCAATAGTCGAACCCGAGCCATCAAGTAATGGTATCTCAACAGTGAGGCTGTCCCGAAGCACCTCATCCGACTTCACTTCTATCATGCATCTGGCAAAACTACTACGGCCCCACGATTCCTTGCACATTTGGCTTGTAAAAGCATCTAACCTTTTGGGCGTGCCAATCAGTGTGGCTAGAAGACTGAGGCCATCATCAGAAAACATAGCAAGGGGAACATCATGGAACTTGACCCACACCGGGATGTTAGTCAAATCCTCTTTAAGTAGATTTGTGTTCAAATTCCATGGTTTAAGAATAATAGGAACATTTCTGATCAACCAAGGACCGTTTTCAAGCACATCATCAACACCTTTCTTCGAAGTGAACTTAAAGAAGAAGAACCCCTTTGCATTCATCATTACCTTTTGCACACCAAACTTAGCCCATGCATTGCGTACATAGTAATCAACAACTGGAAAAGCAAGGTGTTGGCCAATGAAGTAACCGTAAAGAGTATTGTCAAACCTCGTGTTCACCTCTTCCACTACTTTTAATGGAACTGAAAGGTCAACGTCATCCTTCCTTTTGCTACATTCCAACCTTCGAAAATTAGACACGTGTTTCTGAGGTTCATTAGAAGTAGCACCCGCGTAAGAAACCGACTTCACTCCTGTACCACTAGTAGTATCAACCTTGGGAGCATTAGGACCAGAAGTTGCACTCTTATTCACATTCACATTTGTCCCAAACTTCTGGGTTTGCATAGCAACACTAAAACTCGAAGAAGGAGTACTTGTTGCATTAACATCATTACCATTCGAATTAGAATGTTGCCCTATACCACTCGAGTTTTGCACATCAGAAGAGGAAACCTTATTAGAAACAATCTCATGCTGAATTTTATTCATGGCTTCATCAAAATTCTTATGCGCATTGGCTAACAATTGCTCCACATTAGGCTGTTTAGAGCCATTAGAAGACGAATTAGTGACCACATCATCCAAAACAACCTTATCAGCCCCATGCGAATCAGTAGCAACATTAGCAAACGCTTCATGATTAGCCAATTGTAATAGTGCACTAGGGCTAGGAACCTGATTATGAGTGTCATTCATGGGAGATAAATTCAGTTTTCCAGCCCTTTGAGAGACGTGTACACCATCACCTTTAGGAAGATTACCACCATCATCATCTATGGATAGTACCGATGCAGGTGGATTCGACTCCACTTGCTTAGTAGCATCATTGATCGACCAGAAAGTCTCTTCCACTTCATTCGTACCATCATCATTACCAAGTGAAACCGGCTTCACTTGGTTTGTTTGTTTCGACATGCCAACATCATCAGCAGCTTTAAGTGGTGTTTGCGATACCACATCATCATTACCATCCCTAACAACCCTAACAGCCTTGCGAGGGACAGGAACATCAAAACCACCAACATCAGTCCTTTTCAACCGCTGCATCCGAGCAGCCAACCCATCCACATCCACGTTAATCTTCCCACTAGCCCTAGAACCAGTAGTAGCATCCTTAGTATTCAGAAAAACCTTATTTATCATCTCTCTCTAACCCGCACACACTTCCAACAATCAATAAGAAGATAACCAGCTAGTAGCATAAACACCAATCGAACAAGGATAAAAACCCTAACTAAAAAGTTAGGGTTTCAAACGTATACGCACAATAGATCAACCAGGACCCATAATTATAATCGACATAATAATATTAGTGGTGATACAAGGAAGATTATAAAGGGAATAAACCGACTAAGGATCAAGTCAATAAACCCTAAAGTCGGTTTGAAGCAAAAACCGATTTCCACAAACCCTAAAAAAATGATTCACAAAAATCCAGAAAATCTTATGAAACAAAGCTCAAATCCAATCAGGGAACAAATAACAAACGATGTTAATTCATAACCAAATCAGATCGACACAAAGAATCAAGAGATTTGGCAGATTAGAGAAAAACCGATTAGATTTATAAAAAGTTTTATATATAAATCGGTTTTATGAAAGATTTAAAAATTAGGGTTTCGAATAAAATAAAAAAGGGTTAAGGGGAAGGCGCGTTAAGATGTTTTACCGAGAGAAAAGGGGTGGCGGGGTGGTGGTGTAGCGGCGGTGTTAACTTTGGTGGCGGTGGGTGGCGCGTGAGAGTGCTACGGAGGGAGTCGCGAGCTCACGAGCTCCAGAAAGAACAAGGATAAGCCGATCTAACGATTCGGCTACGAAAATGATTCACCGGGAAATTTTCCGGCAATGTTGGTCGCCGGAAATGATGGAGGTTGGCCGGAGTTACTGTGTTGCAGGTTCAGACAAATGTAAAAGAAAATGAAATAATTATATATAAAAATGGTTTAAATATAAAAGCTGTAGGGTTACAAATGAAAATTCGTATAGTGAGGGTGAGATCCGAAAATAGAAAGGAGGGACTAGAACTATCAATTTAGCTAAACTTTTCGTTAAAACGATTCGTGACTCATTCGACATAGCAAACGGAGGCAAAGAATTACGAAACTTACGCCATTGTTCACGAAATCATTTTTCCAATAAAATCAAGTATAAACTTCAAACTTTTTCTGAAACTCAATATAATCCAATAAATTTGGCAAATCCGACATGATTCGAGTTTTCTAAGTTGTGCTGGGCAATCAAGGTATATCACTTTTGGGTGTGTTTTTTTTGGTAAATGATTGCTATGAATTTGGGAAATAGATCCCATAACTAAAATACATTTGGGATATACTATCAATAAAAAATACATTTGGGATATACTATCAATCAAAAAAAAAAAAAAAAAAAAAAAAAAAAAAAAAAAAAAAAAAAAACAAAAAAAAAAAAAAAAAAAAAAAAAAAAAAAAAAAAAAAAAAAAAAAAAAAAAAAAAAAAAAAAAAAAAAAAAAAANTCCTGAACTTCTCTCTCGAAACCCAAACGCATAACATCAACAACAGAAACCGAACGGGCTGAATAAGCTAGCTCTAAAAGCCTAACCAAACCATCCATTACACTCACAATAACTTAACAACCAAAAATAGAAGGTAAATAAAACCAGCATCAATGACCCTTAAATAGGCAAAAAAAGAAAAAGTCAACTAATAAAAAACAATATTAGCCTTCCCAAAAAGTACACTAAACACAGAATTATCTCCCAAATTGCAAACCATTACTATTCGATGTGATCACTCAACTGCATTATCTCGCAAACTTAAATGTCAAACTTACTTTTGAGCATTCAAATCTGCAATGGAAAACATTTGAACACAAGAAATCTGATAAATAGAGTTCACTACAAAAAGCCTACAAAAAAAAAATAAATAAATAAAAAAAATAAAAAAAATAAAAAAATAAAATCCACCAAGTAGCTCAATAAAAAAAAAATAATAATACAGCGGCGCGAAAAAATTTTTTAGCGAAAAAAAAGCCCCGCCGCAACGCGGCGGGCATTAAATTTCTTGTTCTCACTAAAACATGAATATTTGTATTTTTTTTTCTAATGCATAATATATAATTATATATACGATGTTTAAGCATATTTTGAGTATACATATAAATATGCATGTTTAAATAAGTAAATGTGGTTGCTTTTTTATTTTTAAAAGAGTTTTGATATATAGGCCTACTAAAAGGGAGGGAGTGGTTCTTGCACCACACCACCATCACTCACTCCCAACCAATCCCCTTATGCTACATCATCCACCAACTTTTCCCTTCACTCACTCATTTTTTTAGAGGCATCACTTCACTCACCCTTCACTCACTTTTTTTTTTCTTTTTTCTTTTTTAAATTCTATTAAAATTATTAAAAAAAAAACTAAAATTTCATTAAAACTTAAATAAAAACATTACATAATTTTTCTAAAAAACATAAAATAACTAAAATTCAATTAAAACTAAACTTAAAAACATTAACTCCTACAAACTACACGGGCGTCCAAACCGTATTGACTTTTTTTTAGGCCGCGTTACCTCGACCTCTTCAACTTCTTGTACATCTTGTTCGACTTGCACGGCTTCTTCATTCATTGGTTGTGTCTCGGGTACCACGTTAACATGATCTAAATATTCATCATCATCGGTATCTTCACGAATGGGTAACGGTTCACTAACTCGGTCACGCCTTTTTTGTGGGTATAGCGCGGCTCATACGGGTCGAAGTTAGTAGGCATTTGCGGTGGGGGTTGTTGGATATATTGATAATCAAACGGCTCGAAATGAGGAAGTTGCGGGAGGGGTTGTTGGGTGTAGAAAAATGGTGGAGATTGCGGGTACATTTATGGGTGGTAACCGGGTTGTGCAGAAGATGATTCGTGACCGGGTTGTGATTGAATTCGAGGACCACGACCACGAGTAGCGCCTCTTTTGCCACGTTCCATAATTGTTTCGACGGTTGTAATTTTTTTTGGCTCTAAAAAGAACTCTCGGTAAATTTTTTTCTTTTTCTTTGCAAGTTGGTTTTTTTTTGTTTTTGCACCTTCTACATCTGTTGGTGTATATAAAAAAAAATAAAAAAAATAGCCGTTGCTAGCTTTACAAACGGTCAAAAGTCCAAATCCCAACGTTCCTTTTTAATTTTTCCCGTGCCTGAAAGTTTCTGGCACTTGCTCCATCCCGTGCCACAAGGGAAGGGTGGCGGCGGTGTTCCCGTGCCACAAGGGATCCCTCATGTGCCTTCCCGTACCCACTCCCACCTCCCTAACTATTCCTATTGATAGACCTAACAAATAGTACTTTGACATGTGTCTCTCAGTCAAAAATTAATGAAATATTTAGTTTTATTCCTAATATACCCTTCATAAATAATTTCCTAATTAGAAGAATTCAGTTCTCAATCTTTTTAACTGCTTTAAGTCGTGTCTTCTTCTTTTCTTATTCCTAATCTACACAACAATGAACAATCATCTATCAACGTAAAATCAAATTCTTCTTTTTCTCTATTCTAAATTTTTGTAAATGCAACTTTGTATTGTGAATTACATGTTACACAAGAGCTAGTCTGATATATATATACCTTTAAACATGACATTCATGGTGTGATTCAACAATAATATTTCAAACACCAATTTCCACAATTAATTTTCAAAAGAATAGAATTTATAAACAGTTAAGAATTTAAACATTAAAAAGAATTGTTAATCAATTATCTATATACTTACTCTTGGCAGTTGCCATCACAAATAACAATGGAATTAAAATACTAAAAATTATACCATCTCAAATGGATTATAAAAAGGTTTCCTGTGGCCTAGATATTTTGATGCGAAAGCAGGTGACGAAATGATATACATCTGGGCAGACATGTAAAGATGTGTTGTAGGGGAAGCCAAAGAAAGAAAAAAAATATTGTGTTACACGTATTAGTTAAGGGTATATTAGGAATTAATTATAATATTAATTAGTTTTTAATCACCTAAAATTAATGGACCAATCACATTAGTAGGTCTATTTTTAGGTCTACAAATTAGGCTTAAGCATCATTTTTCTTTTTAAAATAAAGAAAGATAGTTAATTGTCTTACAATACTAAGTTTTTTTATTTTCTTGTTAATGCACAAAAATTCCGCTATTCTTTTTAGAATGACAATTCTCTTTTACACATGAATACTATTGTAGCACCCTAATTTTCACTATAATAACTATAATATATTTTAAAGTTTACACGTTAACTTATGCTATTATTCTAAAGATTCGTTAGTCATGAGGACCTTGCATGAAAATAAGTTAACAAGAAAAGGACCCTCCATGCAATGGATTGGTTAACAGGGACTAACCTTACCAAACCATGGAACTTAATTAAAAAGACTCTTATACCCACCGTCTCAAAATTATTGTCAGGAGATAAGAATCACATAGTTTAATAAAAGTTGGGTCACTTTAGTTTTCAACCACGAGAATATTACCCTACTATATTCTTTACTTTTTACTTAAAAAATGATAATTATTTTGAGATATAAATATGGACAATACTTTTGAGACGTAGGGAATACTTAAGAAGTCATTATCTTCCTCCTTCTCATTAGTTCTACACGTGTAAAAGAGGGGGGGAAACCATCTCAGGATCTTGTGATCATTCTATAAGTCAACAAGAAATTAAGGCTTGTTTAAGGCTTATCAAGGTGTTTACAAGTGATTGGGCTGAAATTTGATGTTCTTGCAAGCTACTTTTAAGTTATGATTATTAGAAAGCTCCTAAATCATGTTTAAGCATAAACCCATTTAGGGTTTCGATTAATTTCCATATTATGGGGTCAAAAGCGGGGTTATGGTAAATTCTAGAATAAATTATGATGAATTTATGATTTTATGATTTATGAGAATTATTAAGTAATCCTTAAAATCATGTTATAATGATACGAGGAATCATGGGTAACTTAGTATGATTGTTTAACATCATGATATGATGTTAGTTCATGAAAAGATGACATTTTGGTTAGTGGGAATCGACTAACCAGACACCCCTCTTATGTTCTTACTAGTGACAAACACTAGTTTAAGAAGACAATTGATGTGGTGATTAATCCTCATCTTCATGTTATGAAATTAGGTGAAAGATGTTAACTGAGTGTCCTTAGAATCTCGGAAAAATACCATTAGCATCTTAAGGTGAGTAACGAATAAGAGGACAAGCTAAGTAAGGGTATGTTAATCTAACGAATAAGAGGACCTGTTTTTCATGTTTATATTATTACTAACAAGTTCATGTTAATCATGTTATGTTTAAGCAAGTATCATGTTTAAGGTTTATATTAACCCTTGTGGTGACGTTTATATCACGCTAACGTAAGTTCAAGCTCTTATGTATCATGTACTCGTAGTTTATATTCAAGTAATTATATCATGTTTTGCATGTTTCAAGTTAATATCATGTTAATGTTATTATGCCATGATTATGCTAAGTATTCACGTTGACCCCGAGTGTTCATAATATCATGACAAGTATTCACGTTGACCCGAGTGATCATAATATCATGACAAGTTTTCATGTTGACCCGAGTGGTCATATTATCATGTCAAGAATCATGTTGACCCGTGAGGTCACATTTCATGTTATGTGTTTGATGCACTCACGACGTCCTAACTAGAGTAACCGTGCTTGAAAGGCACTCACGATTGTGTTACGGCCCATGTTCATTAAAGCAACACTAATACATGTTTAATACATCGTGTTTTTGGTTTATATATTCGTTTACTCACTAAGCTTATTGCTTAACGTTGCTTCATTTCATTTCTCTTATAGGTGAACCAAGTAATCTTAAGCTTAATGGAAAATGACTTAAGGGGAACTAGCGGTAAGCCCGTGATGGGTAACGGGCTCTCTTTTAACCCCCTCTTGATGCAACTTCGAACGCCCAAAAGTGTCTTTTGTTAATGTGTAAATATTTCCAGAAACGCTTATGTTTTCAAGATGTATTAGTAGTAAAAGTGCATTAAAGGGGTGTTTAAGTATCTGGCACAAGGCCATATTTACCCAAGTTTTGCTTGTAATGGGTTAATAAAGGGGTGTCTAGCACAAGGCCACATTTACCCAAGTTTGCTTGTAATGGGTTAAAACGGGTCGTAACGTACATGCCATGTGTTGTAACCCATAAACTATGTTTATCATGATTTAAATGTTCATTTTCAGCTTTATGAGTTTTGGAAATGTTTTGGGTGTTAAACTGTACGTTCTTTAATTGCAGATGTGCAGGTGTATACAGTGTATACACCTAGGCATGTATACGGTGTAGACAGCCTTAGTGAGTATACGGCGTATAGACCTAGGTGTGTATACGGTGTATACAACATGTGTAAAAAAAGAAGAAAAAAATTATGGGCGATTTCAACTTGTAACACCCTAGGCAAATCCCACATCGGCTGTGGCTTGGAGTGATGCTGGGTATATAAGTAATATCTTGGCCTTACTGGACACAACGCGTTTTGTGGTCTCCTGCGAGTGGGGTTCTTAGGAACTGGCAGTTAAGCGTGCTCATGTGAGAGTAGCACTGGTATGGGTGACCTGCCGGGAAGTCTCACATGAGGGCCACAAAGCAAAGCCATGAGCCTGCGGGTAAAGCGGACAATATTGTGGTCTGAGTAGGCGGGATGTTACAAGTGGTATCAGAGCCACTCCAGAGCCGTTCGGGATGGTTGGGGCAAACCTCATCGAGGACGATGAGTCCCTAAGGTGGGGTGATTGTAACACCCTAGGCAAATCTCACATCGGCTGTGGCTTGGAGTGATGCTGGGTTTATAAGTAATATCTTGGCCTTATTGGACACAATGCGTTTTGTGGTCTCCTGCGAGTGGGGTTCTTAGGAACTGGCAGTTAAGCGTGCTCATGTGAGAGTAGCACTGGTATGGGTGACCTGCCGGGAAGTCTCACATGAGGGCCACAAAGCAAAGCCGTGAGCCTGCGGGCAAAGCGGACAATATTGTGGTCTGAGTAGGCGGGATGTTACACAACTACCTATCTCACAGTATTAGTGTATTACTAACAAGACTTGAATCCACAACCTCTTTGTTTGTGGTCAACTCAGATACCACTAGACCAAATGCCATGACAATCCCACCAAAATATACAAGGGGCAATCATTTAGCTTTTTCATAAGAAACTTAGAAACCTCAAAAATGTTTGACTTTGACTTATGCAGACCTTCAAGAGTTATACCAACAAAAAGTAATTCCATCTGCCTAATACCTCATAGCAAATACCAACTCCGTGCCATCGATAGTTGGACGTTTATTGTCTTTATGAAGACCTTTTTGACCGTAGTTTCTTACTCAATCAGCATCCTTGTCAACAACTAAGTAAACTGTGTTACCTTTGACAAGCTATTTCCTCATCCCAAAATACGTTAAATTGAATTCATAATGACTCTCGTGTTAGTTAGGCTCTTCGTTGTCGAAACTTCCAAGACTCTAAAAGATATCTACCACATTTTCCCTCCACAAATTCCATTAAAAAACCAGAGTTCTAACAGAAGCCCGGTTCTGAAACATCATTTTTTTCAAAGCGGTAATCTAAATTAACTGGTAACTCGTACTCTGGGAAGCTTAAATGAAAATTTTGAATCTAAAATTCACCTAAACAATAAAATTTCTCCTCTTAGACTCTTGTTTTCGTGAAAAACATCAAAATCATTCTTCAGCTCATTTAAACTACTTTGCTTATCAGAGAGTACTTTAAGCTCACTACAAACAAAATCATGGAAAAGTTCTGAATCCAATTTTGCAAGTGACTTTACTCTATTACAAAGTTCTTCCTTCTGATCAAATTGCTTGCANTTCAACACAAGCAGCGGGCGATATGTCCTACATGGTTCCCAGAGGAGGCCCACCAACCACACGATCCCTTAAGAACATTTGAAGAATCTTTGCAAGTTACTCAGGAGCTCGAGAACGCATCAACTCATATAGACTTAAAAGTTGATCTGGTCGAGCACATTTGGAGAAACCGTAGAAATCATCGGCTTCCTAATGACAATGAAGACGAAGATGAGGATGATGACGACGAGGACGAAGAAGATGAAGAATTTTTTTGATTTCAGTTATTAATGTTGTTTCAGTTGTTTTATGTTTAAGTTTTAATTTTTATTTTGTAAACGTTTCAATTTCGTATCGCTTATGTAATGTTTCCGTTTTATTAATAAAAGTTGTGTTTGTGTTAAAATTTGTTTTTTTTTTATTTAAAAATAAATAAATAATAATGATGATGCAATATGGGTCACGTTAGTGGGGAGAGAGGTGAAAATGGGTTGAAGAGAGAGAAAACTGAGGTGGCAGCCGGAATGATGATGCAAATTGGGTCACGTTAGTGCCCAGCCTTAGAAACCTCAAAAATGTTTGACTTTGACTTATGCAGACTTTCAAGAGTTGTACCAACAAAAAGTAATTCCATCTGCCTAATACCTCATAGCAAATACCAACTCCGTGCCATCGATAGTTGGACGTTTATTGTCTTTTTGAAGACCTTTTTGACCGTAGTTTCTTACTCAATCAGCATCCTTGTCAACAATTAAGTAAACTGTGTTACCTTTGACAAGCTATTTCCTCATCCCAAAATACGTTAAATTGAATTCATAATGACTCTCGTGTTAGTTAGGCTCTTCGTTGTCGAAACTTCCAAGACTCTTAAAAGATATCCACCACATTTTCCCTCCACAAATTCCATTAAAAAACCAGAGTTCTAACAGAAGCCCGGTTCTGAAACATTATTTTTTTCAAAGCAGTAATCTAAATTAACTGGTAACTCGTACTCTGGGAAGCTTAAATGAAAATTTTGAATCTAAAATTCACCTAAACAATAAAATTTCTCCTCTTAGAGTCTTGTTTTCGTGAAAAACATCTAAATCATTCTTCAGCTCATTTAAACTACTTTGCTTATCAGGGAGTACTTTAAGCTCACTACAAACAAAATCATGGAAAAGTTCTGAATCCAATTTTGCAAGTGACTTTACTCTATTACAAAGTTCTTCCTTCTGATCAAATTGCTTGCACTGGCTAACCTGTGTTTCCATTTCCCCATAACGAGCTTACAAAGACGTGCCAAACTAAAACAGTCACTGCCTCTTTAAGTTGCCAGCCTTCTCTAAAAGATCAGCCTCTTTTGAAACATCACCACATGACCTAGCCAGCTCAGCAGCTTCAAGAACATGACCTGATTCTTCTTCCAACAACAAAAGGTCATCAAGGCATCCTAAGGACCTGTTCCATAGAACATAAAGATCTTACAAACTTCATCATGGATATAGTATCTTTATGTTCATGGTAATCCAAAGCACGACTTTCTAAAAATTCTAGCTGAATTTGTTGTATTTTAATACCTTTAACATTAACATATTCTTTCCAGTATTTTATGTACTGCAACCTTTTATCAAAAAGGTTCCCTTTTTTGCAAACTGACAGACACTTGGAGAACTGATCTCCCTTTGCATAAGCTTCTGCAGCTTCTCTATAAACATGAAACACTGCTGCATTAATCTTTCCGCATGTGTACAAATAGATTTTCTCTGCACAGGTAAAAGATTAACGTTAGCAGAGGCAAGATGGGCAGGTGGTGCGTTTGGGAAACCCTTCAAAAGTGGTCAGGGTTGAAACGGATCATTTTTAAGTAGGGCCGAAATTGGCCGGGTTGACCCATCAACACTTTTTTGGTCTTTTTTTATTTATCTTTTACATGTATTTCAGGTGGTAGTTATGAAATACAAATGAAGTACTACCCAAACAGAAATATAAATATTAAGAATGAATATCTAATCTAAAATAATATATGCATTATGAGTACAGTTTGGGCGACTTTCGATCCGATTGACCCATTTGACCTATTCCCATTTACTTAATTTCTTACGTTTGACCCATTTTGACCAGTATGAGATAAAAAAGCAGGTTCAGAACAAACCATAAACTAGTGCAACCACTTGATCAATAGACATGTATCTATGATTGGAAATTTGGAACAGAAGTTACCAGCTCGTTCATACTCCCCCAAATCACAATAACATGTGGGCATCAGACTCGGGTTCCCCTACAGACTAGAAAATTCCCGCAGCTTCTCTAAGATAACCTAAATAAGATTCAGGATCTGTTCCTCGTATTTGACCAGCAGGTGCTCTAAGACCAGAAGCCTTGGCCAATTTCTACGATGTTGCGTCTCCAGCTCTTCCATAGCATAATGTTGCCATTACAAAATCGTTCTCGTAAAAAATCTGAAAACCAAATAAAGATTAAGGTAAGGAACATAATAAGTATAAGAAAAACTAGAACAGTGATAGCTTAAAAAATTTGACCTTTTTCCCACGCTCCCGCAACTCCTGAGGGGTGCTAGCGACCAGCATAGCTTGAGCCACAGAATCATCCAGTTTTCTAACCTGAATGAGTCCCCTAATTTTCCAGTAGTCAAACATTGGCTTAGAGAGTCCCCTAATCAAAGTCTCCCCTTTCACTTTTCATCTTTTCATAGTTTTCAAATAGGGTGTAAACAATCTCTCTTTTCTCTTTACTTGAAGTGGAAGAACGGCTTTCGGCCAACAAAGCATAGTCCTCATAGCTGAAATTTACATCACTGCCTTCTTATATATGAGATATAATTTCGGTGAACACTCTTGAGGGATCAAGTTTTTTGGTAAAATTTGAATTGTTGTGGGGCCAGTAAAGTGAACAAAATCTATCAAGTGTATCCTCTTTTAATCATATGAATGTTTGCGCGCAATGCAACAGATCTTACACATAAAGTAGAACCTTCTCTAACTTTAAGAAACCTATCAAAAAAACGAGTTCCCCAACGTACCATCAAGCATCATCAGTAACTTTTCAAATGTTATCACAAGAGGGTAAATATTTACAGGGGCGTTAACAGATGTGTTCGGGATATCACTGAAGTCTATATTAACATTGGCATCACCAAGATCGATACCTACTGATGGATTCGCATTACATGAAGCACTGTCACACATTCTTGAAGTCGGTATAAATAATCAATGTAACAAAAATAAGATAAAAAGGGAAGTGTTTACACACCTTGTAAGGTGGTACACGTGTTGCTTCATAGCATGATTCTAGAAATTACAAAGATGCTTGAAAAACGTGCGTTTGTTTATAAGTTTTTTTGTTTTTTTGTTTTTTTTTTGGNGATTACGAAAACATGCACAATAAGGTAAGGAACATAATAAGTATAAGGAAAACTAGAACAGTGATAGCTTAAAAAATTTGACCTTTTTCCCACGCTCCCCCAACTCCTGAGGGGTGCTAGCGACCAGCATAGCTTGAGCCACAGAATCATCCAGTTTTCTAACCTGAACGAGTCCCCTAATTTTCCAGCAGTCAAACATTGGCTTAGAGAGTCCCCTAATCAAAGTCTCCCCTTTCACTTTTCATCTTTTCATAGGTTTCAAATAGGGTGTAAACAATCTCTCTTTTCTCTTTACTTGAAGTGGAAGAACGGCTTTCGGCCAACAAAGCATAGCCCTCATAGCTGAAATTTACATCACTGCCTTCTTATATATGATGAGATATAATTTCGGTGAACACTCTTGAGGGATCAAGTTTTTTGGTAAAATTTGAATTGTTGTGGGGCCAGTAAAGTGAACAAAACCTATCAAGTGTATCCTCTTTTAATCATATGAATGTTTGCGCGCAATGCAACAGATCTTACACATAAAGTAGAACCTTCTCTAACTTTAAGAAACCTATCAAAAAAACGAGTTCCCCAATGTACCAACAAGCATCATCAGTAACTTTTCAAATGTTATCACAAGAGGGTAAATATTTACAGGGGCGTTAACAGATGTGTTCGGGATATCACTGAAGTCTATATTAACATTGGCATCACCAAGATCGATACCTACTGATGGATTCGCATTACATGAAGCACCGTCACACATTCTTGAAGTCGGTATAAATAATCAATGTAACAAAAATAAAATAAAAAGGGAAGTGTTTACACACCTTGTAAGGTGGTACACGTGTTGCTTCATAGCATGAAACGTGCGTTTGTTTATAAGTTTTTTTCTCTCTTTTTTGATTCGCAATGATTACGATATACTCCACCACACACGCACACAGAGTGCCAATCAGTAAGATGGTTAAAAATGTGTAGATATAGTGAAGGTTTAAACAATGAGACACCGTTATTTAAAAGACAACCGACAAATAGTATAAAAAATGTTTAGTAGAATATAAACACAATCCTTAAAACCATCAAACACGAAATAAAACGATAGATTCATACATCACTGCAACAATTGTGTAATTTGTACACAACTTTTCTACGCGCCTTAGAAAAGTGCAAAACACTTGGTCCATTTATTTGTACTCATAAATGTGTACATATATAAGTATGGAGCAACATAACTAGAAAAAAATTAATGCACTTAACGTGTAGAATAGCAATAAAAAGATGTCCGCAATTATAAATGCATAGATCAATTTGCCTCACCCAGTTCTAAGTGTGTATTTAAGGGCACAGAAATTGGTTGCGGCAAATTTCTGTCTACTTTTAAAATTGCGAACAATCTTTATAATGTACACGCTTACAAGTGCATACACACTTTTCTAGTTATACTTATATGCATAAACATAATGTGCATATTTGTAAGTGCGAACAAATGACTCAAACTTTATTGCACTTTATAAATGCGCGTAGAAAATAAGTGTACACTAAAGATATATCCGTTGTAGGGCATCAATGCTCTCTCACCTTCACTACTTCAAAGCATCACACTCTAGGAATCGGGGATTTCCCTTAATTAACTGCGAAAAAACATAAGTAGAAGCGAGTGAATTAACTTGCAACTTAGGGAACTGTATAACATGTATCTAAAGAAAGAACCGTGCATATTAGGTAGAACCCACCTTACTGTTTCTCTTGTAATTATTTGGGACCTCTTTCTCTTCTTGTTCGACATAGTATGTTTGAAAAAAAAGGAGCTTGAAATAACATTATAACTAGAATCCACTTTTAGGCTCCTCTTGTACTTAGTTTTCTTTGGTTTCCCATAACCATATGGAGATACAAGGCTCTTTACAAATACAGGATCACTCATATGCATCCAACAATGGGACATAGATATATTACCTTTATCATCACATAAACGCCAACTCTTGTAGGGTCTGCAATTGAGTGTGTATGCGGATACAGATGGAAGATACTCTTCCATCTCATCATCATATGGGAGTAGTTGCCAAGACTGTTTAACATTGTAGTTTTTCATTGCCCATATTGTAATACCGTGAAACTCACGATATACACATAAACATTCTTCAAAAATTCCTAGTTCGCTAAAAGCATCACACACATAATTTGTGTCATCCGGTTGAGGGATTTCTTTAAATTTCTCAGAAGATAAATCAAAAGAAATAATAACTCTCTTCATATTATTATTACGATCGTCCATAAACCAATGAAGCGCCCCATTGTATAATACACCAGAACCACATCGATAAATAAAATTATAATTCAGTTCTCCGGTAAATTTCCATGTATTTGATTTCAAGGTTAACACTTGAAAACGCACATGATGTTTATCTTGATTGTTTCCGACAACAACCTTGTAATCATCAGTAGAAGAATCATAACCAAAACCCCAACCTAAATCTGTCCTGTCCTCATAGGGAAGGGCTTGAAGTTCTTTGACCTCTCTAGTGGAAGGATTGGTTACTAAAAATTCTGCTTTAACAGGAGAGATGCAAACAAGGCCATTGGAGGAACCAACTATTCTATACCACCACATCCTATTAGTTAAATTTCTATGAGTTATATTTCTAAAAGGCATACAAACTCTTAAATGTCCAAGTTCACGATTGTTGTTGTAAGCATGCTTTAGATGAGCTTTAACAAAATAAGGACTTGATATAAAAGAATACCATGACTTACAAACGCTCTTGCATCGGAGAAGATCTTCCACGTCCAATCTTAAAAGTATATCCTCAACCACATCAAACACGAGTACCTTTGTCATTGGTACAAGACTGCGCAAACGAATGCAGAAATTTGGGTCAAGTAAGGAGATTTGTATAATTTTCGTTTCAAGCCTCCCAGCCCAAAAACATTAGCCATCCTAAGCCCGGCCACTCCAATTCGAGGATTACATATTCAATCAGTAAAGATTTATATATTTCTTGAAACATTCCATTCTTCCCAGAGGTGGCAATTTGTGCCCGAAATAAAAAAAATGGGCTAATTTTGACTACTTTGTAAAAGACTTGGGCACATTTAGCCCCCTCTTTTTTTTTCTCTTTTTTTTTTGAAATGGGCATATTTAGCTCATTAAAAAATCAAATGGGCACTAACAGGCACATATTTTCTCTTAATTGGAGAACATTATAATCGTTTTTAAAGAAAAACTTATATATATAATATAGACTTAGGATTAAATGAGAAGAAAACATAAAATGAGAAGAATGAGAAATAACTATAGCCACACATTAGAGATGCATTGACTTGAATTAGATGCATCTCTAATCTTTTAGATGCACCCTAATATATTTTCTAGCAAAAAATTAGATGTATATACATATATTAGATGCATTTCATCAAGTTAGGCGAATTCTATGTACTTTTCGTCCACTACGGGTCAAATTTGTTGCTAGTACTACTTTGCATCGTTTTCACTTCAAAATCACTTTCGAAACTAATTGGGATGCATATAAATGAATAGAGATGCATCTAATTCAACTCGATGCATCTCAAATGTGTTGTTATAGCTATTTCTCATCCTTCTCATTTTAAGTTTTCTTCTCACTGGATCCCTACTCATATAATATATTTAACTTTTTAAATATAAATGAAGTATTACGTTTAATGAATTTATTTCGTTATTTTTTGTCTTTTATAAAGTGATATGTATAACATGTGCCCGTTTGGCCCGTGCCCGTTTAGCCCGTGTCTATTCTAGCCCGTGCCCATTCTAGCCCGTGCCCGCCCGACCCGCCCGTTTTGCCACCTCTAATTCTTTCCTCATTTAACTAATCGCGATAGCTCAATTTTAAAATCAGAGAGCCAAAAATGAGTTTTTTTTGTCAACATTAATTAGATTTTTGGGTCAAGCTTAGAGAAGGTACAAAAAGGCTCACATGGTGTCAAAATTGTAAAAAGAAAAAAAAACAGAAAAAACAACAAAGGGGAGTATTTGGAATGTTTTATGGTTAAGTTAATGTATTTCTTAATAAACTCGAATTGTGTAAATTTTGGGATAAAAAAAAAAAAAACTAATATAATAAATAATAATAATAATAATAATAATAATAATAATAATAATAATAATAATAAATTGTTGTAAATTTTTTTTGGATAAAAGAGAACTTCCACCATGGTAAAATAAATTATTGTAAATTGACAACAAGAAAAACTTAAAAACTTAAAAACTTACAAGGTTGATTTTGAAATAACGTTATATTCTAATTGGTTAATATTATTTACAATTTACATATAAACCCAAAACTTTAAAACAAAGTATATAATCTTATATTTATATAACAAATACCATATAAACTTTATATTTCTTTAAAAATCAATATTTATTGTTATTGTTGTAGTTTATGATGCTTATGTCTTGAGGACAATCAAAAAAGTTGATCGAAATCTGCAAACCCAATTAATACGAATTAAGTTAAAACTCTATTTATGCGACTTACGTCTAAACCCTTCGTTCCGGAGGGATCTAAAACTAGTTCTTTAAAGATCAAAACATCAACTTGGTATCATTCAATCAATTTGATCCAAAAGTGCATATTAGAATTGTTTTTTATTAATAATTATGTATCAAAATAATTATTCGCGTAGGGGCAGTATTGTCTTTTTATGTGAGTCACATATCATCTCATAATAATTCAAAGTAATATTCGATACTTTTGGTTACAATAACACATGATTTTTAATATAAACACATGTGATTTTACCATCCAAACAGAAAAAGCTACCATAACCTGATTTTTTTCATCCATAACTTGATTTCGTTAGCAACAACATGATTTTCTTCATCCATAACCTGATTTTTGTCTTCCATGGTTTAATTATCATCCATGTGTCACTAATCATCTGTTAATTGATAATTTCGAACGTCAAATCGAGCAACGAAACTAAAACTGATTCTTAATTGTGAAAATTTTTGATAATACGAGTAGCTCTATTCACAACCCCACCCATCACGCGCTCATCCTCTAAGCTAACACAAAAAGAACAAACATGCACCATGCAAGTCACGCTGGTGGTGGCAGCCTATCTGAAGTGAATGATGCGGGAAAGTCAAGAGGGTAGTCAAGACGGTACCCACACACATGTACAAAAACACAATTCTACAATCACCCACAGGACAATTGTCCTAATAAATGCCACTACCTTCACAACCTGCTTATCAGGTTATCCCACTCCAACACGCACAATAAAAAATGTATCACGAAGCACCAACCCAGTATACCTAACAACCCGGCCATGTATCGGAACACACCGGCACAACACTTCCAACCTTCCGGATACCAACATTCCTATGCAACTGCTTCACTTTTTAACCTTCTCATTTTCAATATTCTCATATATTAAGTAATCGACCAAAAAACTTTTTAATATTCTCATAAATTAATTCACTTTTCAAAAAATAAGCATAAATTGTTTTTTTATTAAGAAACTCTATTTTAAAGCATTATAGAAAGCTTTTCATTGATAAACTTTTTAAAAATGAAATGCCTAATTTAGTTTAAAGTGAATTAAAAGAAACAGATACTTGCCATATTTTGTTGTTAACATTGTTTACTTATGATACATATTGAGGGTTTGGGATGGTCGATCATTTGGTTTCCCGCGTTCGGTAAGCACCTCAAAGTGTGACCGGAGTCACGAGTTGGGGTAACGCTTACGAGTCAACTTGGTTGATTTGGGTCAATTACCCGAGAGGATAATCGACTTGGATGTGGAGTTCCCACCGCGGACCTAGGATATGTTGCTTGTGATTCGCTTGGACCATTTCGAGGAAATGATCAAGTATTTATAGGGAGTCCTTTAGGGTTATAATAATCTGCAAAGGCAATCTGATGGTCCACGTGGTGGCCATCGAGAGAAGAAGTGAGGAGAGCACGTGGTGCTCGTCCTAACGTTCCTGGCGTATTTGCCAAGCATACCGTTTTCTTGGACACTTTGCCAGGCGGATTTTGCCTTAGTGTTGCCTAGGGAAGTATTCTTAGGCCTTTTTCCAAACTTGAGCCTTATCGGGCTTATGTTCGGGTCGAGTCTAGAGTTTGTGGGCCTTAGTGAGTGGGCTGAAGGTCCTATACGCTATCAAGTCCCCCAGTCTATTAGTGTATTTGATTGATTTTCGGGGAAATGCGATGATGGACTCATGCTAAAGAGATGAGATCCCTTAGGATTCGCTTGATGTGTCTTCCTGGGTCCAGGGAGGCTGACTTGTCTTTTGCCTCACCTGCAGGCCCGGATTTGGGCGTGTGCGGGGTGGGCAACCGCACAGGGCCTCCGATTTCTAAAATTTGAGTATAAGTATAAACTAATTTATGGAGAATTTATTGTTGTTTATGGGTGATTTTGAATAGAGAATATAAGATTTTTTAAGGGTTATTTACACATATAGGTAATGAACTTTGAAAATTTTTCTATGTTAGGTAATTGACTCTCGAAAATACTAAGTTAGGTAACAAAACTTTGTGCAACCTGCAAAGTTAGGTAATATGACCTTTGACTACGTTTGACTGTTAGCAAAGAGGGTATTTTTGTCTTTTTGTTATATTATATAAGAGTTAGGAGGGTATTTTTGTCTTTTCGTTAAGAAACCAGATGGGCCACAAACACCACTCCATATTCTGGCAAGAAACCCAAATTCGGCCAACACCATATTCCGGCAAGAAACCCAGATTCCGACAAACGGTTTTAAATCATAAAAGTTTATTCTATTATGAGTTCACGATCCCATATCTCTTTTTCATGAATGATTTGTCTTCAATGCGGTTCATGATCTGATTTTAAGCCAAACATCAGCAAAACTAGCAGCAAACAGGTTTGAATTTATCTAAATTTTAGCTCCCATTCCACCCAAGTGCAATAATTTCTACAAGCCTCAAACTATCAATTAAGCGTGCTACTGATTTAAAGTGCACCATATTCGTTATCTTTCTTATCCTAGTTACACAAACACCATTACTTATCTATTCAACAATCCATTGACATCTTGGCCTTCCAAGTTTTCTACACCAATTGTTCAAAACAACAGTTAACAATTTCAAATGAAAAAGATCCATCCAGAACACCTTTTTTTCCTAATCACAAAATGCATATCTCAAACATTAACTAGAAGAAAACTTTTATAAAAAAGTACCAATTTCAACAGAATTTGTGTGTAAAAAAAGTTTAAGGAAAAAAAATGAGGCTCAGATCTTTTTACACAAAGGGAACAAGTGGATAAATCAGCTATGGCTGCAAATATTCGAAGGTTGCAATATTTCACCATCCTCTGAATTTATTTGCCCAGCCAAAACCAAACCGAGCAATAAAATGGCTATAACTTGACTCAACCAAGACTACGACTCGACCAAGACTCCAAATAAACCATATTCGTGAGCTTCGAACAATGAGAAGATGAATGTATTGATGGAGATGGTGGTGTTACGCGGCGGTATTGGGCGCGTGGGTGGTGGTGGTGGAGTGTTTTAGCGCGTGCGGTGTATAGACGTGATGGGGAGATCATAGGGAGCAAGGTGGTGGTGGCTGTGTAGCTCGAGGATGAGCGGTGGTGACGATCGGAGCTCGCCGGAACTCGGCCGGATATTGTTGAGAGAGAAAGGAGGGGCGGCTTGTGTTAGTGAAAAGGGACACATATATAAATAAAAAATATGAAGTGGTACAATTGTAAAATGGTAACCGGTTGCACCGGTTACCAGTTGCGACACCTGGCATAATTACCTAACTTTGACGGTTTAACAAAGTTTTGTTATCTAACTTAATATTTTCGAGAGTTCAATACCTAACATAGAAAATTTTTCAAAGTTCGTTACCTATATGGAGAAATAACCCTTTTTTTAACAGAACAAAAATACTTCGACCCGAGTTTTAATGGAGAAAAGTAAAGAAGATATGAGATTTGTTGGGAAGATAACATATATGTGGGGCCCCAAGTTTCATTTTTATCTTTAGCGTTAGTATTTTCTATTTTTTTTCTTATTAAACTTTTAACTTTACAAATTCTCATTTTAGCCCTTGTCCATGTTATAAAATTATGTTTCAAAATCTATAATTTTCTTTTGCTGATTTTTTTTTTTATTATGAAAGTTTAAAACTACCCCATATTTTATACGGAATAGAAGACACCATATTTATGGTTTTAGTTATATATGATATATTTTTGATAAAATTACTACAAGAAATCTTCCTTTATATAAACGCAGTTATAAATTAGATTTTATGATTGCTATAAGAGGTTTTGAAAACTTTATCGTTGCACCTAGAAAAAGAAACAAAAATAGTTTTTAGATGATAATAAGATTAGCAAGTTGTTGTATGATCGATATCAAAAAGCAATGATATGACTGTTTAGTTATTTTATTCGTGCTTGGGTTTTCAGATTTAAAAGGCCCTATTTTAAAATTACGGCACAGGGCCTCCAAATTTCATGGGACGGCCCTGCTCACCTGGATATTTTAGAAGTAGATTCTTTCGATGTGATTGTTTGGAGAATATCTTTATTTCCGAGACTACTGCATATTGAACACACGTACAATCTTTGATGTTGACATCTATCAGGAGTTATTATGAAAATTTAATGGTTACAAAGCTTGCGTATCCCAGACCTGGTTTCCTTTGAATGTTCGCATGGCCTAGGATTTATGTTCCTAGCTGTAAAACATTTTCTTTCTTAGTCACTTAAGAGTCTTCCTGACTGGAGATTTTGAGATTTTCCTCGTTATGTGTTTCAGGTTGTCGATTAGCCGTTTTTGGTGTCTTAAAGTCTGACACTTCAAAGTACGTTTCTTTTTACATGACCTTTTATGCTTTTAATGATATTCTGACTCTAAAGGGTTTTTGAACGCGTGTCCATTTAGCCCCATTTATTTTTCCTATAAAGGGGGAGTACCCTTAGTCCTCAGGAGTCATTCAAAAGATAATTCAAGTGTCTTTTCTTTGAAACTCTTTTAGTCTCTTCTGTTTCGTGTGGTGTGTAGGTTATAAAGGTGCGTGTTTGTTGTAAGTTTTTTGGTGGGCTTTGTTAATTAGCAAAGTCTTCGGGCGTCGGCCCATGTTTGTGATCATGAGTAATTGTTGACAAGGCTTGGGTTGTGAAGATGAGTCTTTTCTTATCATTTGATGGTGGTGTCACGAGTCTCACGAACTAGGAGTTTGTATTTTTGAACTCAGGGAGATATGACCCTAAGCTCTTGTATTTTCCCGAGGTGACTGTGTTTGCGAATTCTAGAGATTTAGGTGTTTCATCGAATTATCCAGGGATGGACGGCTATGTCCTCCTGGATGTGCCCCTCTAGTGGGTCTGAGGGATCTAGATTATCTGTTAATGCACCCACGGCTGTCGTGGGGTGCTAAGTGTTATTGTTGAGAGTGGATGTTCAGGAATTGACTTGCTTTCCATGAACGTTCATTTTCTACCATTAGTATATAGACTTTAATATATTTGTGATGTTTTTGTTAGAGTTTTACGCTATATTTTTTTGATGTTTTGTGTTTTTCCTGACTGTCAAGTGATGCAAGGGTTGGCGGAAGGATGGGGGTTGTTAGAGCATATTGTCTTGGTCAAGTCTCTCATACATATTTGGTGTTGGACTGACCAGTTTGCTACCTTTTCCTCTTTTTGTTTTACCTTGGCTCCCAGTCGGGTTCCAAGGTTCTGGCCTTTCTTGCCTGTGATTATGTTGACCCTGCGAGTATGGGTCGTAAACCTCCTAGAAGAGACGGGTACCATCCACCTACAGGATTTGAAGAACGTAGTCCTGTTTCCTTGTTTGGCATTTCTGTGGGAGGAGTTCCTATCTTTTGATCAGTCTAAGGAGGGATATCATGTGATTTTCTCCTCACTTTATGACAAAGATTTGTACTCGCTCCTGGTTCCGTCGGTTAACCGGGCCAAGTATGGGAGGGATAGATTAGCCCTCCTCTAGGTTTATCGTATTGGAAGGGGAACCTCCTTTCGAACACCTGGTTTCCTAGGCTACAAAGGCCAAGTTAGTGACATGCCAATTAGGCGCTAAAGCATGCTGGTTGCTTCTGCCTCTATCCCGTTATTGTCATTCAGGGATGTCGACTTCTCGATAGAAGGCGTACGACGAGCGCCGATTATAAGCCATTCAGGCGTTATAAAGTATTTTTCAAGGGCTAGTATGCCGGTTGCAGTATGTTTGAGTCTCTCATAATGTTGTATGTTTTCACAACTTATTAACAAACAAAATTATCATTGTTGAATGAATTTTCTTTTGTTAGCCTTCCAGGCATTGTATGATATGCTATGTATTCTTTGTGTAAGTCTATCATACGTTACTTCGTTATTCGTTGACTTGTTTTTCGTTGGCTTTGAACTGTGATAGAAAATGTATTTGCCATGTTTAGCCTTACAGGCGTTATGACTTGTGTCTTTTTTTGGTTGTGTTCCTTGTATTATTCAGGTGCTTAAGAAGTATTTAATTCAGGGCGTTGCGCGCTTAATTTAAAGTTGTTTCCCTTCTGTGAATGAGATTTTTCTAGGATAAGTTTTTCTCAGTTTGCAATGTTTTTCAGGATGCCCGAGCCTGATTTTATCACTTAGGAAATTTCTAAGGCTTTGTTCCTAGTTATTTGTTTTCCTCAAATGTTATGAGGTTATAATGCTATTCACAAGGCGGATGTGCGTTGGTTTTTTGTTTTCCCTTAAGTGTTTATGAGGTGATCATATCATACTCAGGGCAAGTGTGCCTGATTTTTGTGTTGTTGTGTTGTTTCATTCTTTTAAGCTATTTGATAAGGATTTATTTGATACTTTTTTAGGGGGTCATTTAAGCCCTAAGTCGTGATTTTATGATCCAATATTGCCTCAAATCGTTCCTTTTCTCATTTTACGTAATTGGGACGTGATTTCTGGAATATGGATCATTTTGGAGCTTTTCGGACATTTTATGCTCAAGAATGAAGAAAACAAGAAAGTCAAGAAAAGTCAGGATTTTACATCTGACGGCGTCACGCTTTGGAGGCTGATGCCGTCACCTTATGATGTGAATGGATGGATTTTTACATGTGACGCCCCAGAAGAAATTGTGAAGTTAACACCTAACGACGTCAGGTACAAAATGTTTGAGGCCGTCAGGAACAAAGTTAAAGAGAGACGGCCTAGTAGTATTAACACGTGACGGCGTCAGAAGGTCTTTTAGGCGAGTCGAAACTCTAAAAGCGGCGATATGACGGCGTCAGAAGGTCTTTTAGGGAGTTGAAACTCTAAAAGCGGCGATCTGACGGCGTCAGGATCTATAACTCTATATATATTTTAGGATTTTTCATTCATTGTGTGGTTGTGTACAAACCCTAGTCCGAATTTTGCAGTAAATTTAGGGTTTCAAACCCTCTTTTCTTCCATGTTCAATTAAAGATAAGTTCTTCCTTTAATCATTCAATATGTCTATGTGTTGTTTGATTAATTGTTTATCTTTTCTTTACATTAACATGCTAGCTTAGGTTTATTTGTGTTTGCTTAGATCTAATGTGATTGATTGTTGGTTTTTTGTTTTCCTTATGGTTTGGTTGATTGACTCGCGTTAGGCTTGAGAAAACTGGCTAAATCTCCTATACGGTAACTAGCTTGAACGTCTTAAGAAACGTAATCAGATGTGTACTACGGTTTTGATGATTGTATTTAATGCATGAGCTACTATTAAGGAGGCTATGATAGGATACTAAACGTGCCGTCATAAGAAGAGATAGAAACTCATAGGGTTGGGGAAGGACGTACACCCCCCCATACGAATGGTATTAAGGAATACAATCCTTCAACTAAACAATTGTGGCATTCAACAAACCAATAAAAGATAACTAGGGACTAGTGAAATCTAAGTAAACACATTTTTTTACATAAGGAGTTCACCACATTTACTTTTCTTGTCATTTATTTTATTTTGTTTAATTAGTAGTTTTTTGGTTAGTTGACTAGCAACTAATTCCGCCCACTCTTCCAATACCCGAGATTTTACTTGCTTTCATAAATACAAATATACAAAAAGAATCATCCCTCACCTTTAGACCTATTTGACCTATCCTTCAATCCTAACGACACTATTCCCCTAGAGAACGATCAATCCCCAAGTACCTACCACTCACTATACTACATCGGTCAGGTACACTGCCTGGAGAATTGCAAGCTTCTCAAGATCCCTTGAGAGGTAATACCTTTTGCGAGGGTTGCAATCTTCGCATCAAGTTTTTGGCGCCGCTACCTGGTATGTGCTTAAACACATACCTTTTCTTGACCAAATTAAGACCAAAAAGACCAAAAACCCGACCATAAATGCCAAATATATATGTTTTTGTGTTCTTGTACATGCAGGTAATAAAATATGAGAAAAGGACAAAAACCGAGCCATAAACCACAAAAACGAGCACGAGATATGGACATAGTCAAAGGCCGGAGCCGGGAAAGCTAAATTGTCAAAAGAAGCTCAAATGGTCCGTAAAGATTGAAGAATTGACATAAGAAGCCTTGAAAGTATAATTTGAAGAATTGGCAACTTTAGTCCCTGAGGTTTCCAAGTTGTCAAATTTAGTCCCTGAAAAAGCTTATAATGGAAGAATTTTCAAGAAAGGCACTTCAAGAATTCAAGATAATCAAGATTAGTCCTTGGAATGAGATTTTACAAGTTGGCAGAAATCACACTTGAAATTTAGAAACTACACTTTTGGTCCTTGTGATTATTACTAAAAACCAAATCCTAAAACCTTACTACAAAAACCAACCGGACCCTTAAGTATTATAAACCCAACACATTTTTAATACAATCCTAAACCCACTCTACCCACCTAGCCCAATACACCAAAGCCCACTTCCCTTTTATTATAAACCCGGCCCCAAAACCAACCCAGGACAACAAATAATAACCCCGAGTCAAGTCTTACCCCTGCGCGCCCTTTTCCCCTTTTTACCACTGTAGATCAGCTTCCCCACTCAAATTCACCCATGGTTAAATCCAATAAACCTCGTACAATCTAGAAGGGAATGCCAATGTGTTAGAGGTGCCAACGTGGACAGATAAAGCTATTTCATTTGTTGGAACATGCTGGAAGAATGATAAATGGCTGATAATCAAGGGACCTTGAATATTCTAGATGGGATTTGATCCTGAGGATGAGATAAGTGTTCCTGAAGCTTCTGGCAAGCCTCCCACCGCCTTTGAGAAGCTATAAAAAGGGACCTCTGTCATGGTTGAAGGTGTGTAGGTTTAGGAGTAGAGTAGGAGTAGTTTTAGGAGTTGTTCTAGTGTAGATTTTAGGGATAAAAATTAAGGCTTTTAATTCTGTAATGTTTTCTTATGATGTAATCAGCTTTTAGTTTAATAAAAATCTTTATTTACTTTAAATTGTTCTTAATCTGTTTTTAAGCTTATTTAGTTTTCAAGTTAAGTTTTTCAAAAAGCTCTTACTGTTTTGTTTACTAGTCTCATTTAGATAGGTTTAAGCTATAAAATTAGATAAAGTCAGCTTCTTTATAGTTTTATTAAAAAAAAATTATTATTATTTTAGTTAAGCTCAGGGGTACAAGCTCTTAAAAGCTCATCTCCCTGTTCATAAGCTCATTAAAGCACTTATAGCTTTGAGTGAGCTTACTCATATCAGTGGCCATAGTTCAGAAGTTCATACCACTTAGCCAATAATCAAGTAAGTTCCCTTTTTCCTTTTTCTACATTAGTTACTGTTCATAAGTTTATGTCTGCTTATTGTTATTACTTTAGTTGCTGCTAGCTTATTATCTGCTTAGGATATGCTTCTATGTGTTCTAGTCTATACTTGGTACCCACACTGCCTAGAATTGTGCAAACTGCATTCTTGTGTTCTTGTGGTTAGTTAGTGGTTTTTAGTGTTCAAAAGGCTTTAATATTAGTTAGGCATTAGGTATTGATCATTAGTTTGGCAAGGTTAAGGTTAAAACTCATAAGTTAGTGCAAATTGTTAGTATAAGGGACTGTTTGGTTTAAGTGTTCACTGTGTGTTTTTGTGGTTATCTTACTGAATTTTCTGCATAAACAGACTGCGTAGGTTAGAGTAGGTTGGTTAGGACATAAATTTGGTAGGTAATAAGCAAAAAGTCAAAATTAGATAGTAGGATCAATTATGTGTTCATGTACGAATTATAGTTGCTGCATTTTTTTTTACATAGGACTCTAATAGTGAGATTTAGCTAAATTAGGATATAAAGTAGCTTAATACTACATTTAGGATAAGATTTGAGCAGTAGAAATTGGGTTTAGTCAAACCTAGGTTGCACTTAAAAAGTCAAAAAAGCTAAAAAAACTGTTTGGACACCATCTGATCTAAGGTACTTTTGAGTGATCATATAGGCTCTAAATTGCATACCATTGATTTTGGTGTTATTTCATACAGAAAACTCAATAATATCCCAATATCAAACAATTCCAAACACATTTGGTGGTTTAAATCAGGCCTGGAAGTAGTGACTTACATGTTCTTCACTAGATAGGCAGTTTAGGGACACCTGTTCTAGGCCTATTTTAGGTGAGTAATTGAGCTTCAAAATTAGGGCTTTTTGGTTTTTAGAGTAGTCTGCTAGGTAGTCTTCCTTTTGCCCCCTTAACCTTCCCCTAATTAGCTTATTAAGTGCTTATAATTAAGCTCCAAAGTAGGGTATTTAGGCTATTTTTTGCGTCCAAAGAGTGAATTGAATTTGGCTCACGGCCTAGGCTTATTTGAGGTTTTTTAGTTGAATTAAGTTTTTCCTAGTATATTACACCTTCCCTAAGCTTTTGGTGTAATTTGGTGCTTAATTGCTTATAAATAAGTGCTTATTTCAACTGCTTATTTGCCCAAACTGCTTATTAGTGTCTAGTTTTTAGGTAATTTTATTTTTCCTAGGTTTTTACTAATATTTAAGAATTCTCTGAAAAATTTCATAATTTACCTAAGTCATTTAGTATTTATAATAATTAAAAATAGTTTTTAAGTACTTTTAAATCCTTTTTAATTAATATAAATTAATAAAAAATCCAAAAAAGTATTTTTCAGTTTTAAAATTAGTTTTATAATATTTTAGAATTTTTAAAATTAATTTTTCATTTTTTTAATTATTTGCATTTTTAATATATTTTAATATTTAAAAATAGTTTTTAATTAATAATAATTAAATAAAAAGTCAAAATAATATTTTTCNTTAATATAAATTAATAAAAAATCCAAAAAAGTATTTTTCAGTTTTAAAATTAGTTTTATAATATTTTAGAATTTTTAAAATTAATTTTTCATTTTTTTAATTATTTGCATTTTTAATATATTTTAATATTTAAAAATAGTTTTTAATTAATAATAATTAAATAAAAAGTCAAAATAATATTTTTCTTTTTCCTAAAATTTTCTTTTGTCTTTTAGAACGTAGGAAAATCATTTTCACACCCGTAGTAGTAATACCTTAAATTCACTTTTTATTTTGCGCGTTAACGTTTTAGTTACGTTTTTAGGTTTTAATTACGTGTTAGGCTTACGTGCTTTCTTATTTGTGCATTTTTATTTCTCGAATGTAATTGTAGCTTAGGGTACCCCATAAACCCCCTTCACATTCACTTCACGACTCACGATCACGAACTCACGAACTCCATTTTGCCTTCGTTGGGGAAAACGACCCGGGGATACATATTTACCCGTGCTATCCTCGGAAGATATACTACTATATATACTATATATATTGTAGCTATCACTACCGGGGAATAGTTATTGTTTAGGTTGATTTTTATTTTAATTAGGTCTACTCACTATATTTCTATCAAGTGAGATTTTTCTTTTTATTTTGTTGCTTTCTCGTAGTCTATCTTTTCTTTGTGATTTTGTTTGTAATTTGCTTCAAATTGATACCTCACTTAGACTTCTAAGATTGCAATGGAGGATTGAGTGGCTAAAACGCAATGGGTTTCAAAATACCTCATTTAGGGACACCTATGAATTATATGAGTCTTCACCTAGGATAGTTTCTTATGAATCCGACCGATATTGTGAGATGGTTAATGTTAAACCACCTAGGTGCATGCTTGGATTAGATTTCACCAAGACATATAATGAGTATAAGGAATCCTTTTGTAACACCCCAACCCGACAAGGGTAGAAGTATCATATTATGGTGCCAAATTAGAACATACAAACGCAAGCGGAAGACTTATAAACATAAAGTTACAAAGGAAATCCTAAAGGATACAAAAGAAATACTAACTCTATACAAAAATGAGAATACAAAGCTAAACAAAAATCTAATCGAATCCAAGTCCAAGTCTAATCCAAATATAATGGGCTTCTAATCAACGGGCAGTCCACTAACGCTCCTATGCACTCTTCACCCAAACCCAACTTCCAACCTAAGACCTGCCACAGGAAAGGAAATCCGGGTGAGCTTAAAAAGCCTAGTGAACAGATATATAGCAAAACAAATAAACGATACGTATAAGAGTATAAGGAAAGAATATCGTAAACTCCTGTTGAAAAGAATGTTATTTGTCAAATGCATAAGAGATCAACGAACAACTGAACAAATATCATAAGTCAAAGGGAAACGAAACATCAAAGAGGTATCACATAAGCATAATCATAGGGAAAGGTACTGAGCACGTATCAACAAAGAAGCGTCTAAACAAGGTACTTGAATAGACAAACGAATCATAAGGAAGCGACGAGCCAACCTACCGAGGTACTCGATAGATCTCATACATACATACATACATACATAATCCATAACCACATATCAAAGGATACGGAGTGGGGAGACCTCTCGGTACCACATGGAGTAGCTAGCTCCCAAAGGTGTATGGGTACAGAGCACATACAACCATCACGCTACGAAACGAAACGAAACAAAGCCTAGGATGCATCCATACGCCCCCTGCAAAACAAAATCATACATGCATCCTGCTCACATGACAGGGCTACACATACGTTAAATGGCTAAGTGATAACATATCATATCATATCATATCATATCATATCATATCGAAATGGGGACGCCTTGGATCAATCACACCTCCACAGAAAGTGTCATGCCATCGGTGCATCGATGACACGGCCATGGTACCTCCATGACTAGAATAAAAACTCGAGCATAGAACGAAACGAATCACATCATAGCATATCAAAGGATCCTAACAAAGGACCACATCAAAGGATCCTAACAAGGACCACATCAAACAAAATATAACAAAGAATCATATCAACGAAGCACATCAAAGAAATCATATCGTATCAACGAAGCATATCAAACAAATCATATCAAAGTACAAGGGAACATAGCAATGGCTTAGGGAATCATAATAAGATAACGAATCAAAGATCAAGATCAAAAGTCATGAGAGCGAAAGCACCCTTACTGAAAAAGGGTAGAATATTTGTACCTTAAACCGCCAACGAAACCATATCATAAGAATAGCAAATCACTCCTTCTTCAGTGAATCTACACGAATTAATGATTGGCTTAATAACTTATGTTAATCTAGATTACTCGTTTTAGTCGGCTTTCCATTTTTAGATATTTTCATTTATAGCAGCTTTCCAAAAATAGTAACTTTCCATTTATAGTAAGTTCCCACTTTAAGTAGTTCAACCATTTTAAGTAACTTTCCCATTTTAGTAAGTTTAGGGTAAAAATCATAATTAATCACATTAGGGTTTCTAATAAGATCAAAGCATATTAAACGATTCATAGCTCATTAATGTTTAAAGTTAAATGTTTAATTAATGTGTTTAGGGTTTCAAGTATCAATTTAGCGTTTTAGGGCTCGGGATTATCAATTAGGTTAACACTCTTTCAAACAGCTCGACACGACATAAAAGGACATAAACGACACATGACAATGTATTTAGGGCACCAACAAGTAAGAATAACATACTCAACACATTTTTTACGTATGCATAATAGTTAAATTGGTTTTATAATAAAATTAAGCCCGCTTAACGAATTTTAGAAACATATCAAAAATCCAAACTAAAAATCACCAAAATTCTCAAAGAAGCACATATGTATTGAGAGTCTACATGTTTTATTATTAAGTATAAGTACCCTTACAAAAATCACCTTTACAAACCTACCCAGAAAGTTAATTGCACATACATGCAGAAAGTTTGCATTTGGTTAGCCAATTTATACACTTCAAAAAAATCTACAAAAATTCCAGGAAATCACACATATCCTATATTTAACCTCTGTAAAAGGAGAGCTCCTAACTCCTTATGGCTTGAAAATGAAAAATCCAAAACACCAACTGAATTTCAGACCCGATTACTCAGCTTTGACACTTAATCACATAAAAATCAAAAACAAGATCAATACAACTCCAATTCACTCCAAACCAATTGGAAAACTTAATTAAGACCTTAAACAAGGTTTACATGCAAAAATTCAGAATTTAACACTTATGAAACTCGAATTGTGATGCACACATATTCAGCTATCAAATCTGTCCCGTTCAAAAATTCATTTTAGCCCATCATAAGACATGTTTACTTACACAAACGCACACGAGACCTATTATGTACCACAAGACCTGATTTAATTATAATCTTAACATGTTTATAGGTTCACACCATCACCCCGAGCCAAAACAGAACAAAATATTCACATATAATCATAGCATAACACACCCTCGTTACACTTTACACTCACACGCAGGGGCGGAGCCAGGATATTTATTGTGAGGGGGCACAATTTATTATTATTATTATTATTATTATTATTATTATTTTACTATGGCAGGCCGAAGAGAAAAAAAATTGTGCAATAGTGCCGTTGAATTTTTTTTGCCAAACCGATAACAGCTCTTATCAGTCACGCCATGACTTTGTGACGGGCTAAAACCCCGTGTCTTAATAACCCAATTAACTACAAAAAGTAAAAAAAAGTAAAGTAACTCGATAAGTTAAAAAGAAATAACTAAATCAAATAGTCACGACAGTTTAGACAATATATAAATTACCTAAATCCTTAAATAATAAGTAAACTTGTAAAAAGCATCTAAAACTATTATTTACCTTTATCTCGTTATCATATTTAAGGCATTTAGATTCTAAACATATACGGAAATTGTTGAAAATTGCTAAAGTTTCACCATCTTATCTTAACTACCTATAATGTAAAAATGATCAACCTTTAAAGTGAACTCTTGAAACTTTGGTCAATCTTGAAATCTTGAAATATTGGCTACACATTTAAATGATATTAAAAGAAATGTTGAAAATGTTAGTCACCAATGCAAATGTTAAATTAACGAGGTGGAGATATACAGCAATGCAAATCACATTTTTTAGGAAACATGCAAATAGGAAACATATTTCATATTAATGGGAGATATGTCATATTAATGTAGATATTACAAATTAATGGAGATGCAAATTACAAATAGGAAACATTATTTCATGCAAACGGAATGTCAATAAAAAAAAATTACATAAGCGGGAAAATTACATATTAATTAATGGACATGCAAAATTACCTAATTTCGTCGGTTTAATCTTAATGGAAACATTGAAACACTTTTAGAAAAGTTGACTTAAGAGAGAAGTTGAAACTTCTCTATACCTCCTTATAAAAGCCTAACACATAAAGGGAAAAACACACTGATCCCCATTTTCTAACTTTTTCTCTAAAACACAAACACACATTCATCTCAGTCTCAAAATACATACATGCTATTATGGAGTATTATTTTCATAAATATTTGGATTATTAGGGAATCCAATGCTAAAAAAATATACGTTTTTCTTTTTTTTAATGGTTTTGTTGTACATGGGCAGGGTAATATTTGTAAGTACTTTTGGTTGGTAGTTGAAAGTTGAGTCGTATATGGGCAGAGCAATAACCGAATGTCTACAATGCATTTGTGTATTTGTAGTGTAGCTACACATTTAAAAAATACTAATATTTTTGAAAAATTTATGTAATGAGGCAATGTTTTGAAAACCGGGTTTCAAATCGACCCGGTCGAGTCACCGGGCACCGGGTCAACCGGTTCGGCCGCCGGGTCAACCCGGTTTTCAATTTATTATTTTTTTTATTTTTTCGACCGGGTAACCGGTTCGACCGCCGGGTCAACCGATTCGACCACCGGGTCAACTCGGGTTATTATTAAA
Organism: Artemisia annua; assembly: GCA_014162995.1. Lineage (NCBI taxonomy): Eukaryota > Viridiplantae > Streptophyta > Magnoliopsida > Asterales > Asteraceae > Artemisia > Artemisia annua. Next base: position 54,871 of record LBNU01026460.1, on the reverse strand, counting down.
AAAAATTGAAAAAACGAAACCCGACCGGGTTTCACGGCGGGTCTAACCGGTTATCCCGGTTTTAGAAACCCAGGTTTATTTGACCATTTTTTTTTGCTGAAACCGGTCGAACCGGTTAACCCGGCCGGGTCCACCCGGGTTTCAAAACACTTTAATGAGGTAAATAAGTAAGGCCAATGACTTGCAAACGAGGACAATTAAATGATGAAAAATTGACTACGGTTTTTGAACAACTAGAAATAGGATTCACTAAACCTCTAATAAAGTTGACTTTGTATGAAAAACCAAATTTTAGAAAAGGCTGTGATAGTAGAAGGATATCTAACATTTTTATTGACACATTCATACTATCTCATTTGAAATTCAAATATTTGTAAATTTGTTAAAGGAGTTAAGTGGCTTTGTTTAGTTATACTTTCTATCTGTTTCACTAAATGTTTTTATGTGTTTTTTTTAATATCTTTTAAACATTTTTCTTTGAGTTGAATTATCGAATAGTACAGCTTTTTGCAATTACATTTTGATTGTTTTATGTTTTATGTATAAACGTTACATAAAATACTTAACCACAATATCACACCTATAATTATTTGCCGCTAGAAAATCCGTTGCTATTCACGGGTACTCGTCTAGTAAGAGAAACGTATAAATACTACTCGTATTAAACTTAAATACCAAATACTGATATGTCTTGAAAAGCTTTCACGATTTTCTATGACACATACTAAACTTAAAAAAGCTCATCCCACACCCAATCCTCACGTGACTTTACTATAACTTTGTACCATTTAACTTTAATTTTTAATTCTTCTCTCCCTCTCTCTCCTAGATACATCATCTTCTCCACAAATTCTACAAGAACAGAGCAACCTGTGTTATCTTCTTCATTACTTGTAACACTAGTACAAAAATGGCCTATCGTCACACATGGTCGATTTCAAACGGTCACACTGTAACATATTTACGTGACTAAATGTATGAAAATAAAATAAACAGCCACACTCTATCCGACTTGTCTGACCATTTCGGAAGATATATGTCATACATTTGTGTATTTATGTGGCTAGAGGGTAACTGATAAATATTTTTCGATCATTTAGTCACGTTTAATTTGGGACGTGTTACCGATACAAATCAGCTTTATACATTAGTCACATTACAGATATACATATGTGACAAATATATGTCACACAATTGAAGAGTGTGACCAAAATAGATATATGGTCACATGAAGTAATTGTGTATGTGGCTAAATTATATAGTCAAGTTTGTCACACATTATTTAAACGTGACTGCTATTCTTTGCTAAATATTTAGCCACATATGAATTTGAAATGTGTGACAACTGAAAAGTAAGTTTGAAGCGTTAGTCACGATATGCATTTAAAAGTGACAAATATATGTCACACACTTGAAGAGTGTGACCAAATGTCATATATGGTCACACGAAACCATAGAAACATGATTAAGTGTAACGAAAATTCGATACATATGGTCACGTAAGTTAATATGTGTGTCTAAAGTTTAGTGTGTGTTTGCTTGCCAAATCCTAATGTGTATAGTCACATTTAATTGTAGCACGATCATGTGACTATAGGCTTTACAATAGTCACACCATATCACAAATGTGTATCTAAATTATGTTTATTGCCACATTATAAGGGTATTATATGTGACCAATACATTCAAAATAGTCACATTGTGAAATATTTATGTGACTATTATTTATAGCAAAATGTGAACTCAGTTATCATTAACCTTGATATTAGTCACATTGAGTGTTTGTGTGACTAAATTCAAGATGTTATATATGGTCACATGAAGTATTTATTTAGGTGTCTAAATCATAGAGTCATATTTTGTCACACATTATTTAAGTGTAGTCACAATTCGATACATATGGTCACACATTTCTGATAACTTATGTAATTTTGAGGGGTTAGATATGGATTTTATAGTCTCTCTAGTTTGAGTCTAATTTGATATTCACTGCATGAATTGAGTTCAGACTATTAGTCATGACTCTTCATTTGCCCCATTACAATGCTGCTAGTTATACTTAGAACTGCTAAGTATAATTAGATGTTGTGATCATTGTGCATATGTTATGGCTTGTGTTTTCTTTGTTTCTAGACTAACATTTTGCAGCAAAGGCAAAGAAAAAGCTGTTTGGAATGGAATTTGGGTGAATGCTAGTAACTCAGAACTTAATGCTGCTTGGCATAACTTAATGCTGCTAAGCATAAATTAATGTTGCTAGGCATAATTCTAGACTAACATAATTTTTTTGATTATAACAATATGTATATGATAATTTTTTCATCTTTTTTTGGTTTAATGAAGCAAGAAAGTTAAAATTCATATAATAATAAAACAAAAAAAAAACAATCCCATAACAAATTAAAAGTAAATTAAAATATTGTTCATACATAAAAAGTTTAACAATTAAATTTCGGAGATTTCTCCGGATCAAAAGCCAAATGCAGATTATCGTAGTCAATGACGACGTCCTCTTCCTCACTCAAAAATCCAACATCAGCCGCATCCTCTTCCACTGAACCAACCCGCGGCTTTGATCGCTTGAATTCCTTCTCATCTTTGGCAATTTGACGCAAACTTGCTTTGCGTGCTGCCTCCTTTCTTCCAGAACTCCACCACTCATACCACTCGTTAATGTCAAACACCTTCTCTTCCTTACCTGCATAAAATAAAGATTTATCGATCAATATATAGTATACATTAAGAGAATCAAATATGTATATCAAATTAATCCTAATTATACATGGTTACATTAGTTTGAACTGTTTTTTTATTGAACATATGACATAAGCATACCTTTTGAACTTTCTTCTTCAAAACGTGGTTTCCTGAAATCAAATAAGCATTAGATGATAAATTTACAGAAGTTGCATCAAGCAATGTGGTTTGAATGTTTACGTGTACAAAAGTTTACATACTTTGAGCGCTTCTTCTTGAATGAAACGGACCTTGTTCTTTTCTTGTTTCCAGCCATTTTCTTATAAGATTAATTGTTTAAAAAGTGTTTGTTGAATGCTAAGTGGCCTTAAAAAGGGATACATTAACATCAAAACGCCTATGGTAGTCTTAGCTAGTAGGGAATTTTGAAAGTCTAAACATTAAAGATTATTGCAATTTACCAAGTTTAACATCACATTAGCATGTGAAATGCACTAATTACTCGTGCCTAATTGTAATCATTTTAATTTTACACATTAAATGCTCCTAAACATTCTATAATTTTATTTTTAAACTTTAAATAGTAATACGCATTGTAAGTGGTTTCAAATGTTAGAAAATATAGTAAGAATAAACATAATGGTATTAATCTAGTTAGTAGTTGTGTAAAATTTGTGTTTGTGACATAGTTTACTCCCTGAATTGGCAAACTTACTTCAACACTGTTATGACCTGATTAATAAAGAGATCCAACACCTTTTTTTGATGTTACTTGGTTGATAGATGAAATAAGAATTTAGATTTTGTTGAGAAAGAAATCAAGAATTAGGTGAGAAGCATGATGGTACAACAAGGGAACAAGCAAAAGGATTACATAAAGTCAAATAAAATTGAGGTATAACAAACACATTATAAAATTGACTCATAAAGTCAAATAAAGTATAGTGTAAAAGTTATAATCTAATTAAATGTTTGTAACAATCTTTTAAAACTATAGTGTAAAAGTTATAATCTAATTACAAATTCTTGTATATACAAACGAAATAAAGTTAAAACATCAAGTTAAATGAAACCATGAAGAGTTATAGTAACTCAGAACTTAATGCTGCTTAGCATAACTTAATGCTGCTAGGCATAAATTACTGTAAACCGGTGTAACTGTAAACCGTTGTGACACTTTGTAAACCGTTGTGACACTTAAACATTGTGACACTTAAACGTTGTGACATTGCGACTTTTGTGTGCCTATAAATACAAAGGAATTACAACCAACTTCTTTCACCTTTTCATTACGTATTCAATTTTTGTTTGGAACTGCAATGGCTTCATCATCTTCAAATCCTGCTTCAAAGAAAACAAAACGTTCAAGGGATACTTCTCCTCCTCCTCCGAAAAGGGATACTTCTCCTCCTCCTCCAATGCCAGAAAAATATAAAATCCACGGCCTAACCCAAGAGTGCTGGGACAAATGCAATTCTGGAGGCCTATTTGGTACTGAACAACGGTTGGTTGAACTTTACAACGACCGAATCAAGCGGTTGGAAGCACAGAACAAGAAAGACCAAGAGACCGTACTGGAGCATCAAGAGTCCATACTGGCGATTAAGAACAAAGTTGATCATCGAACTCAAGAAATAGAAGAAATCCGTGGAAACATTGTTGATCTTTACAAAAGCATTCAAAAAACTTTAAATTATCATCATTGAATTTAGCCTGATGTAAGATGATATGAATTATTATTATGTTATTTTAATGTTTTAATCATTCAGTATGAACCACTATGTTACCAATAATGTCTGTATAATTGTTATTTACATTGGCTTGGGTATGTTAACGTACACAGTTAATGCTGCTAGTAGATAGTTTACGTTGCTATCACCTTTAGTGTTGAGGGACGTTTAAGGGACCTTTTTTGCAACAAACTCCCTATATATTATATGGAGGAATCAGACCCCCAAATCCCCTCACCAAACTTATTTATTACTAAATAGGACTTTCAAAACCATGGTGAAAAAAGGTCACTCTAATTAAGTATGTTATATTGCTTTGTGTTCAAGGAAAACTTATGTTATCTTTATTTGTTAATCAAGTTATCGATTACTATATGATCAAGTTATCTTTTTGTTGATTAATTATGTTATGTTGCTTTGTTGACTATGTTATGATGCTTTGTTAAAAGTCAAAGAAATATTGTCAAACTTGATTGTCATTTGCAAAAGTCAAAGAGTCTCCAAGTGAATTTGGGCAATTCCGGGTAATTACTATCAAAAGATAACTAATAGTCTCCAAGCATGATTGTCACTTTGGGTAATTTTTGGTAGTTTTGTGCCTGTACATTCATTTGCATAAGGTCAAACAGGATAGTCAATTTGTGCCATTTTGGTTAATTACTGCCATAAGATATCGAGTAGCCAAAAGATCAAGATCAGTAAAATTTACAAGCAAACATTTAACCATTCACCAAAAAGATGGGGTACATGATCCACTACAAACCACACAATCTAGCCATAAACACTATACTACTTCAGTGCAAGTACCAAAGAAACCACAGCTGCAAATAAACAAAGTGTTGACCTCCAAAAACTGACTTTCTTTAAGGCATTTTTCAACTCTGCCTCCAATTCTTCAATCCTTCTCTGACGATTAACTTCAGTTAGAACCTCACGCCTTTGATCGGGTCTCAGAGCTTTATACATCTCAAACAAATACATCATGTATCAGTCACATTCTTCCTCTGGATCATGCCAATCCCATTTATCACATTTCGTCGTACCCGATTTCTAAAATCAAAAAAATGTAGTATATTAAACATTTAAACTTAATAATCTTTAAACAAAACGTATCTGATAACTTACCCATCGATTTGGCAGCAAATGAAACGTCGAGCAGGGTTGGTTCGTGTCACAGAAGTTACCACCATTGCTTGCCTGTCACATTCGCAGTAATCATCACAAAGATAAGCCGACATGATTTAATTTGATTTTGATTTGGGATTTGTTTTGATTTTTTAGAGAGTGTTAAATTAGGGTTTATATGTATTGGGGAATTGATTTGCACACTTTCCCTTTATAAATTGATTGGGACACTCCATCTGTGCATTAAATACTTGTACAGTATTATACACTCTTCAACCGCTTGTACCTTGAGTGTGTAAATAACTTTTTTGAGTGTGCAAAATTGCAAATCATATTTATTATTATTATTATTATTATTATTATTATTATTATTATTATTATTATTATTATTATTATTATTATTATTATTATTATTATTATTATTATTATTATTATTGAATTACATTACATTGCGAGTAGGTGGCAAAACGGGCCGGGCGGGCACGGGCAACGGGCTAAACGGGCACCGGGCTAAACGGGCATGGGCTAAACGAGCACTGGGCTAAACGGGCATGGGCCAAACGAGCACATGGCTAAACGGGCATGGGCCAAATGGGCGCCTGTTATACAAATCGCTTTAGAAAAGACCCAAAACGACGAAATAAATTCCCCAAACGGA
>LBNU01026460.1:21000-39007 GCA_014162995.1 Artemisia annua | reverse complement strand
TGATGAGGCTGTCAATGAAGCTTTGAAACAATCTCAAGGTTCATATACCACCTTGAAACACACTTCTGATGCATTCATGCATCTTTATCTGGTGCCTATCTTAGTCCTTAATTTATTAATACATCATCAGGTTGCAAAACAACTCGAAATGTCTTCCATGACATGTTACCCAGCCCACCATTTTTATATGGTATTATCTTTTATTATTTTAAAAAGTGCATTCACATCTGAAATGATTTTTTATCCTTGAATTCATCTTTTAGATGTTTTTAAGCACCCATTATGCGGGAACTGATTTAAAAACTAGATTGACCATAACCAAACTGGCCAAAAGCAAATGCTACCTTGGAATCTTTACTTTTTTCTAGTTTGAAAAAAATAATCTGAAATATATATAGCTTTGGAAGGTTGAATAAAAGTTACAAATAAAAGATGCAGAATTGATTGTAAGAAAGCCTAAAATCGGAAAAAGTCCAAGATCTGATTATCAAAAAATATAGCTGTTTCTAATCAAGTAGTCACGTTTGGTCTATTTGATTTTTTCAGCTTATTTTTTCCATTCTTAATTGGGTGGTTGGGACAAAGTTACTTGTACCTTTGTAAACCATTCCTAGAGTTTAATCTACACCTTATTTTTAATTGGGTGGTTGGTACAAAGTTACAAGATCTGATATGCGTTTTATTCCTATCAAGTTTGTGTAGATAGTTGAACCAGTGGCGCATCAAGCGACTTAAAACAACCAAAGCAGATAGTTGAATCAGTGGCGAATCAAGCGACTCAAAACCACCAAAACAGCAGATAGTTGAACTAGTGGCGCCTAACAAACTAGATGCACCTGACAAAAGACAAGGCAATAGTGTCTCTATGTCAAATGTCAAGAAATAGATGCACCCGTCAACAATATATATAACCACATACTTTTTAGAGAGGAAGGTTTTCTAGCATCTAATCAAGAACTTTATTCCAGTATGCTCATCTAGTTCTGTTATGTTGTGAGCTTTGACATGTTCTAGTTCTGCTCTCATCCTGATGTGGTTATTGTTGATATGCAGCAGCCTACATTTTCAAGGCTTTTATATCCAGATGATGAGATTAGATCAATGGGAGAAAAACTTGTAAGTTTAACTGCAAATTTTATTATTATGTTCATTGTTTTGGATTAAAAGTCTTCATGATGTTGTTTGAATTACTGCTGCTCATGTTTGTGTTAATATTGCTTAGATGGATTTATTGCTGCTCATGAACTTCAAAGAAAATGTGCAAAGTATTTACTACTGCTAGTGAAAGTTGGTACTGCTCAGAGATTAAAACCGCTCGAAGTTGCTAGTTGCTAATGGAAAAGATTATAGATACTTAGGAAACTATTGTAAGCCGACTAGGACTCCTTGGTGTATGAAAGGGTATCCAATTTTATATTTGGTTCAGTTATATACATTCCAACTTTATTGTATTTGAATTTGTTTTGATATATATTTGAATTGTTTCGATATATATTGATTTTTTAAATGTGACTAAAAGATGCATATAGTCACACTTATTAACACTTTTGGTCACTGTTTGCTTAATTCGTTGTGTGACTAAATATTACAAAAGACCACACAAACATAAAATTCATATGGCCATTGGATGATCAATAGTCACACAAAACACACATTTATTTATTTTAAACAGCATATGGTCACACTTATTAACACTTTTGGCCATTTGATGCTTAATTGTATGTGACTAAATACCCAAAACAAATATTCTTTGTGTGACTAAATATTACAAAAGGCCACACAAACATAAAATTCAAGTGGCCATTGGATGAACAATAGTCACACAAAATACACATTTCTTCACTTTAAAGAGCATATGGTCACACTTATTCACACTTTTGGCCACTTTTTTTTTTTTAAATTGTATGTGACTAACTCAAAAAAAACAATCCCTTTTGCGTGACTAAATCATCACAAACGTCACATTTATTATATTCATGTGGCCACAAGACGGGAAATAGTCACACATAATACACATTTACTTGAATAAATCATCACAAATGTCACATATATTATATATTTATGTGGCCAAAGGACGAACAATAGTTAACCTCAAAAAACATTCGTGTGACTATAAAGTGTTTACAGTCACTGATAATGACTAAACCAACAAAAATTGTGCCTAATTTGTCACACATATTCGGGGTTTTGGTCACTCTTTTTCGATGGAAAAGGTCACGAACTCAAAAATGTGACCATATGCCACCTACGGTGGCGGGGCCTATAGTGACACACAACGAAGAAAACGTGTGTGACTATATACATATCGTCACACATTTTTACCGTGACCGATACAACTTTTCGTACCAGTGTACGGGGGCAAAATGACGACAAAGACAAGAATCTCCGAAAAATACACTACGCCAGAAATTTTTGGGAGGGGCACGTGCCCACCGTGCCCCCTCCGTAGCTCCGCCTCTGCTCACACGCCTAGGGTTTCTATTTCAAGTCTCATTTAATGAGCATTAAAGGCTGATAATTAGGGCTTGATTATGGTCATAGTTAGGTCGACATAGGGCTGGTAAAGTGACACCAAAACAGACCCAAAACAATCACGTAGGCGAGTAAATTCATGATTATATGTAGCTTATACATTAACGTTTCATATAACAGATTTATTGAGATCCAAACTTGATATGATAACATGATTTATTTGTCATCATAACCTGTTTTAGTTCTGATTTCATGTGCTATAAGAGGTGCCGAATGGATGGCAAAACAAAGAAATTGATGATACCTTCTGGGCAGAATTAACAAGACAAAGAACAAGGACACACCCACGTATTAGTAACACAAACACCAATCACGATCAAGCCAAAAATCAAACACCACGATCACTACCCTTTTCTACAGCCTGCACACCTTCTTGGATTTCTTGGGAGAATATATGAGCTGCCGACTGGAATTGTTTTAAGGGTTTTGTTCTTTTTTTATTTTTATTTTTATTTTTATTTTTTTTTCGTTTATGGAGAGCTAAGGAGAAAAATATACGGTTTTGACTTGTAAAATGGGAAGTCACATAATTATGCCATGATGTATGGGACTGGTTTATTCATTCCTTAATTAGTTTCATCTTGGGCTTGGGCTTGTACCATGAACATTTTATTTATCTTTGATTTAATGTATTAAGACTATGAATAACTCGGCCCAACAAAACTTCAAACGTGTGACATGTTTAAATAAGAGTAAGTTTGTAAATTTTTATTTATCATAAGTCTTAAAGCTTTAATGTTCACGTATCGAAGTTCCAAATGTCGCGAATTGTTCAAATATTAAATACTTAGTTTATACTCATTATTCGTTCTTCAAAAGTTTAAATTTTGAGGGGTAAATTAGGTATTTCAAATGTTTGAAATTTCCGGGTTTTACACCTTTAGGCAAATGGAACATAGTGATCAAGTTATTGAGAATGATTCTTATGAATCGGATCAAGAATTTAAGATGAATAGAAAAGGATTTGAGATACCTAGGTGCATGTTGGGGATAGACTTCAACAAAACACATAATAAGCACATAAGTGAACTAGACACAAGGAAGGATGAGGTAGATAACATAAGCCCACTAAATACCCCACAACTCCTACCATCATTTGAGGCATACACACCGCCCGTGACTTACCTGGAAGAAGTAGAAGAGACTTTAGGAATCCCGATGGAGGTAGAACCTTTGAGCCAAACACAACTAGAGGATATAGGTTCGAATACTTATAGTTATAACCTTACTCTTAGTTCTAGGGAATTTCCTAGTGTTGATGAACCGGAGCCTGAATCTTTACTTAATTTTCCATCCTTAGATACACATCTAGGAGACAAAAGAGGAACCAATCCGCCCATCAACCCNACACAACTAGAGGATATAGGTTCGAATACTTATAGTTATAACCTTACTCTTAGTTCTAGGGAATTTCCTAGTGTTGATGAACCGGAGCCTGAATCTTTACTTAATTTTCCATCCTTAGATACACATCTAGGAGACAAAAGAGGAACCAATCCGCCCATCAACCCATATAGCCCGAGTAGTTTTAGGATGAAGGAAGCCATTCACACACCCCTTTCATTCTGCCATTTTCCAGGATGTTTCTGGTTTGTTGTTGCAGCGCCATTTGTTTGTTAAGGTGAGTGGTTTGGACACGGTTTTGCCTGAAATTAGCTTCTTGTGTGTTTATCTGGGGTTTTCGATGGGTTTTGTTTTCAGGTGAGTCGTAAAGTTTTTCCGGTGTGTTTAGGGAGTAAAAGTGGTGGTTGTTTTAAAATTTTGATTTGAGGTGATGTTTTTCGTGTTTTGTAACGAGAAACGGGTTTTGGCTTGTTGCCTTGCAACAAGTGTTTTATAATGAAACCTTTGTTTATGGGAACGGATGACTTTTCTGACGACAAAAAGTTTGCTTAGGGTTTTCCGACACCAGGAAGCAGAAACGATTATCGTTTCGCTTGGTTTTTTGATGACGGATTACTCGAAAACTTAGTTTTCGAGTGTCGGAAAATAAAAAAATGGCGAGTGTTTTTTATTTTTGGATGAGAATACTTTTTCCGGTGAATAGGAAAAAGGAGAAATCACGGCTGTTAGTATCGTATAGCACGGATGGTGCCATGTTTACATATAGTACGTATTGAGGGTTTCGGGTGGTCGATCGTTTGGTTTCCCACGTTCGGTAAGGATCCTAAACTGTTACCGGAGTCACTAGTTGGGGTAACACTCACGAGTCGACTTGGTTGACTTGTGTCAATTACCCGAGAGGATAATCGACTTGGATGTGGAGTTCCCAGGGCGGACCTGGGATAGGTTGCTTATGATTCCCTTGAACCATTTCAAGGAAATGGTGAAGTATTTATAGGGGGAGTCCTTTAGGGTTGTAATAATTCATACAGGCAATTCGATGGTCCACGTGGTGGCCATCGAGAGAAGAAGTGAGCCGAGCATATGGTGCTTGTCCTAACGGTTTTGGCATGTTTGCCATGCATATCGTTCGCCTGGACACGTTTGTTAGGCATGTTTTGCATTAGTGCTTCCTGTGGAAGTATTTCCCAAGCCGTTTGTCAGACTCTCGCCTTGTTAGGCTTATGTTCGGGTCGAGTCCTGAGTGTGTGGCCTTAGCCGAGTGAGCTGAAGGTTATATACGCTATCAAATACATAGTTAAAATGTGAAACACTTACATTCTTTATTAGTTTACGCGACTTAAAAATCATGTAAATATTTAAGACATTGTAATATTAGACTCACTTTAATCATATTATAAATACTCATTTAGTGGCAAAAATTTTAAAATGAAAATATCTAACTTTTGGTTTACCTATTTAGGAAGACACTGTTAATGAGTTAGAGTGTTTTATGAAAATGTTTATAGGCTAAAGGGGTTTTGATAAAAGTGTGCTATAGATGAGATGGTTTTATGATTATTTTTAAATAAATAGTAATGTCTCCTGTTATTTTAGAGGCATTTTATGAAAAATGTATATAGATTAGGGGGTTTTACGAAATGTCTTATAGCCTAAGCACTTTTTTAATGAAGAGTTTATGCAACTTTTTAATAGATTAGAGAGTTTTATGTAAATGTTTATAGCCTATTGGGTTTTTAATGAAAATATTCAAAGTTAGGGGGTTTATGAAAGTGTTTTGTAGTGTAAGTTGTTTTTTAGATGTTTAATACAAGATATAAGATCATTTGAGGACCAAACTTTTTTTACATACCAAGGGACTAATCTCCACCATACATCTTCCCTCCATCTTTATTTGATCTAATGGATGAGATTAATCCCAACAATTTAAAAAACCCACTTTCATCCTTTTTTTTCAAATATTAATATCTTTCAAACCGTTAATCGTTAAGCGAAAAAAAATATACCGTTACGACGAGCATTTAATTATCTTTCTATAGATAGGCACTTTGATATATTTTCGACAAAATTTTTTTTTTCGTTTTTTTCACGTTTTTTTTCGTGGCCGAGAAAATCATATATGATATATCATATATGATATGAATATATCATATATGATATGTAACATCATATAATGGATATATCATAAATATGATATGTAATATCATATATGATACATCATTATATGATTTTCTCGGCCACCGAAAAAAAAACCCGTGAAAAAAACGAAAAAAAAAAATTTGTCGAAAGTATATCAAAGGTGGCCCCGTCTATAGAAAGATAATTAAATGCTCGTCGCGATGGTGTATTTATTTTTGCTTAACGATTAACGGTTTAAGATATATTTAAATTATAAAAAAATGGTGAAATATTAAATGCTTTTAATCTCAACCATTGATTTCTTTTTAGATGGATGGTGGGGATGAGTCCCTTGGTATGTGAGGAATGTTTGGTTTTTTAAATAACTCAACTCTTAATACAATATGAAATTGATTAAACGAAGCGGTTTTTATTACGGAACAAATTTAGCATTTTATAATTCATTAGTAAACTTATTATTCATGATGGAGTTACTATTCATATTTTTTGCTAATTGTATAAGGAGATTTAATGAAAATGCGTATAGATTAGGGGGTTTTATGACATGTGTTATAATATAAGGGCTTTTTTCTTATGAAAATGAAAATGATTGTAAGGCCTATTCTAAAGTTGTTGAATATTTTATGGAAACCTTTTATAGTTTAAGGAATATTTTTAAATTTATATTAGTTAAATTAAATTCTCCAGTTGTTTATTAACGAGGATGTAAGCCGCGCGTTGCCGCGGGCATTTTAAATACAAAATTATTTTAAAGATTTTTTTTAATTTTTTGCGGAAAGTGTCCTAACGTTAGCATTTAATTAGTGATCAAGGACTGACTTTGCAACAGGAGTATAACATAAAGGACCAAAGACCGACTTTGCAACGGATGTATAACATGAAAGACCAATTATGTAAATTATGTGAGGACTAAATTTGCAACGAACATCTGAGATGATGGACTAAGTGCGTATGGATTTTTTTTTAAATGTTAAAGATAACAGTCGTTAGCTACTTAGCGTCAAGTTAGTGACTATGGACTGACTTTGCAATGGATGTATAACATGAAAGACCAATTATGTAAATTATTTGAGGACTAAATTTGCAATGAATCTATGAAGTGAAGGACCAATTTTGTACGGATTTATTATAAAAAATGTTAAAGATAACGGTTGTTAGTTAACGGTCGTTAAGTAACTAACGACCGTTAGTTACTGTAGGAAACTTGATCCTCCTTTAAGAACATGCTTATTGTATCCATCTTACAAAGAACAAAATCAGAATCCCTTTCCAACTCATCAGAGCACGAAAAACTTCACTAAACCTACAAACAATACAACTAAAGTTTATACAATAAAACTCTCAAACTCGTAATTGGTGCTTAGCAGCAACAAGAACTTCCTCATATTGTTTAGCAGCATTATCCCAACTCAAATCCTGCATCATCCCTCTTTTCTGAATCCCTTCCCAGCTCGATTTATATTCTCGGTATGTCAACAAGCAGTTCTCGAGTGCATGAGTCAGCTGCCCGATCTCCGCTCGGTCAAAAGTCCATCCTAACCCTGACTCGTTACAATGAACAAATGGCTTAACTGTATCTTTCAACCCACCTACAGCATGTACAACCGGTATTGTCCCATAACACATAGCATAAAGCTGGTTACGCCCACATCGTTCGAATTTTGATGGCATTAGTAATATGTCAGCACCAGCTATTATTCTGTGCGCCACTTTTACTGAAAACCCTACCCATCCTATAACGTTGTCACGGTGATCATTCTCCATTTTCCGAAGCATCCCTTCGAGATTGGAATTACCGCTCCCCAGCATCACAAGCTGTACATCCTGGTCAACCATCCACTGAACCGCGTCGATTATTAAATCGATACCTCTTTGGTCGTCGAGTCTTCCGATGAAACCGATTAATGGGACTTCTGGACGAATTGGAAGTCCAAGTTCTTCCTGAAGGGCGGCTTTGCATTGTGGTTTTCCGGTTTGAAGTGTGTCTAAAGAGTATTTAGTGTAACCATCTGAAGTTAAGTGAGTATCTACTTCCGGGTTCCATTCTGTTTTGTCGATTCCGTTGACGATACCCTTTAATTTCCAATCATTGTCGCTGATTATACCGTCAAGACCATGACCACCTTCAACGGTTTTTAGCTCCGTTGCGTATCCAGGACTTACTGTTACTATACGATATGCGGTCTTAATACCTGCAGCAAAGATGTTGAATTGCTCACGATCTACAGGATCATTTATTTTGAATTTATCGTCCAAGTAACATTGTGCTAGATCCAAATAAGGATAATCATTCCATGGAAATTGACCCTGAAAACAACATTCATTAAAGGATTTAATTCATTTAATGGCAACGTAATATCGGACATCAACCCAAACAATTACTACAATACCCTACAAACTTTTTGTCATTTTTGTGTTGATCGATATCATCATTAACTTATTTTTAACCTGCAAATTTCATTAATTTACACGTGTATATGCCACGAAGACGCCATGTAATCTCCAGTTATCTTCAACAATATTTCGGCCACTTTTTCTGGTCGCCTTCTCTGATTTTCGGGAAAAGTTTTCCGGTCATCTTCTCTATTTTTCCAACCAATTTTTCCGGTCAATGTTGGTGAGGTGTAACGGCAAGGGGTGGAGGTGGTGGTGGTGGCGGCGGTACTAGCAGGAGGTGATGGTGGTGGGTATGGAGTGATTTGGGGTTTGTATGTAGTTAGTAGAGGTATGAAGAAGAAAGATGAAGAAAATGAATGAGGAAGAAGAGAAAGATGAATAATTAAGGAAGATGAAGAAAAAATGGAAAATAGGCCAAATTAACGCCGGTAACAGGTCGTGCCATGTCATCAAACGTATGACATTAATACAAATTAATTGAAAGTTTGTAGGATATTGTGGCAATTTTTTGTGGATAAATGATAAATGAACATTTGAGAATGCTAGTTCGAAACTATTAGATGAATTTTACCCTTCATTTAAATAAGAGGCCTCAAAGGAAACATATATCTAGTAGTAACGAATGCATACAAAACGAACCTGGTAAGCAATGTTATGAATCACAAGTACTGATCTTGCATTTTTCATGTATTTATGTTCATGATAATATGCTTTAAGGTAAACCGGCAACAATGCAGTATGCCAATCAAAAGCAATGAAAACCAAATTTTTATCCTTGTATGAAGTTCCCCCACGCACAACACGCCATGGAGTCTGTAGGTACGTACATAATATTAGTTTATATGCATCTAGGCCGGACTGAATAAAAAAAATGCACAACTTGTTTTCTTGTCATGCCTCAATAGCTGATTTGCAGAATAAAACCATGCGTCGTAGAATATCCTGCAAAAAGAACATTCAACAACATTTTAAAAAAAATAATAATAAAAAATAAAAAATAAAAAAAAAAGCAAAATATATTTGATTAGTGCAAGTCTGTTGACAAAAAAGGGAAAGAAATTTACCTGGCGATTTCCTCCATATATATTACTTCCCAAGTTTTGGAATATGGGATTTGCAATGAAAACAAAATCAACACCATCTATATATGTATGAAAGTAACGCACCTCCATTTCCTGAAAATAAAACATTTAATTACCTAATTTAAATCATTATTAGCTTTTATATATATATTGGTACCGCATAAAATACAACACTATATATATATATATATATATATATATATATATATATATATATATATATATATATATATATATATATATATATATATATATATTGAAGCAACATGTTTGGAGTACAAATACCTTTCCATTGACCTTATAAGACCAACACACCTCAGTTTCTTGAGGTTCAGCATAATTCCCATAACGAGGCGTCACGACCTAAATATTTGTGGAAACCAAATATATTATTACAATTCAGACATTGTGATTCACTAAAGATGATCAAGTTAATAAACGGAAATTTTGAACAATTTTGGCCAGAGAGTACTCAACAGTGTGTTAATAGACAGAAAATGTACCATTACTCTGTGCCCACGGTTTACTAATGCCTTTGGTAGAGCCCCAACAACGTCCCCAAGGCCGCCTGTACATGGCAGTGCATACAAAATTATTAGACAAAATTTTTATCAATCGATTAATTAAAATGGAGTTTGTTGTAGTACCTGTTTTGGACCAAGGAGCACATTCTGCAGCAACCAGTACAACATTCACAGGTAAAGGAGGCGATTCAACATTCATTTCCTCAAACTTCAACGCTTCTTCAAGCTCTTTCTTGACAATATCCATGGCAGGTCTTTCATCTCGATTCTCATGCAAGCATTCGTACGCGATTTTAGAAAATTTGGTCATGGAGTGTGAGCCCATATGTTCGCTTAAATTAGGATCAATAATGTTGTCCAAGTTGCCCTTTTCATAGGTTTCTTTAACTGATTTGCTTGATAGGGAGAAGCCATCATTGCTTTCAACGAGGCACAGCCTCCCACACAACACTTCGAAAAGTACAATGCCGAAAGAATAGACGTCAGATTTTTTCGTCAAAGATTTTGTAGAAAAGTATTCTGGTTCACAATACCCAGGTGTCCCACAACCATTTGAAACAATGACACTCATACCAAAACCCGTTACGTTTAACTTGGACAATCCAAGATCAGAAATTTTAGCAACCCAGTTCTCATCTATCAATATATTTGCACTTTTTATATCCCTATGGATTATGTACTGACGCCCTCCAACATGGTTATGGAGAAAATCCAAACCACGAGCGGCATAAATACAAATTTTGAGTCTTTCTAACCACGAAAGAGTATGGTCAGTTTTATTGTTACGCCCTATATACTTATCCAAACTTCCATGCTCTGCGTATTCATAGACTATAGTCTTCTCCTTTCCTTCGTCGCAATAACCAACAAGAGTGATGAGATTTGGATGCACTTGATCAGAGAGATTTCGAATCTCTGTCAAAAACTCCTTTAAACCTTGTCCGAACTGCTCATCTAACCTCTTCACAGCAACCTTAGTACTTTTTCCGTCGATGGAAAGTACTCCTTTGTACACCTTACCGTATCCACCGCTTCCGATGCACGTTTTGAAATTTTCAGTTGCTACTTCTATCTCTTCAAATGGTATTTTGCGGGCTGACATTATACTTGGCCTTATGAATTGAATGTGAAGAAATTAAGAGGGAATTGAGCGGTTTGAATTGGAGAGTAGTCTTTTTTGGTTTGTCACTGATTACATACTCCCCATGACTTTTATAAACATATTTTGCAATTTCAATCATCAACGTAACATGTTATTTGATAATTGCTATTTTAAAAAAATTATGACTGTCAACGTGTTAAATAATTAGGCGTGCATCATGGGGGATTGCATCGGATACTCCCCATGACTTTTATAAACAGATTTTGCAATTTCATTTATTAACCTAACATGTTATTTCATATATGACAGCTTAAAAAACGTAAATATGTCATATATATGAACGTTATTTTTTATAAGATTATGCCGGTCAACGTGTTAACTAATTGAGCACGTCTCATGTGTTCCGGATATATTCGTATTAATATAATCACAAAATAATTAAGTACATGATACGCATAGATACGTAGGTAGCTAGAAGCCTAGAATATGATCGATAAATGTGAATGTGATCATTTCAAATTTACATATAATAAACATCCAATGTTCAGTTTTATTTTTGTTCTATAATAACAGTATTGAGGGGTGTTGTTAACGATTAATTATCAAAATTTGTGTAATTTAGACAATATATAATGTTCAAATAAATTCATTTAAAATTATTCTTGAATTTTGTCAAACACAATTAAAATTCACCTTCTCTATTTTATGTTAGCAAAAAATATAAGATTGTCTTTAATCATGTTTTAATATCAACAAATTTTGTGACGATTAAAGGTGGTTCTTGTTAGCTTTCGCTTATACATTTTACCTATATATTATAGGTTTACTCTAACTAGTTAAAGGCTTGAGTAACATTACACAGATAATCTGTCTACACTTGAGTTCAAACAAATATAAAAATAGCGTTCAAATTCATTGATAGATCCACGTTACGACCTAAGGGTGCGTTTGGTATCCGGGAATAGGAATCAGGGAATGAATTTTCATTCCAATCATGTGTCTGTTTAATGGTGCGTTTGTTTTGAGGGTTTGGATTGGGTTTGATGTTGAGTTGACATTAATTGTATGTTTGGTTCTCTCTTTTGATTAGGGAAATGATTATTCGGAATCAAAATTGATAGTTAGCTATTGAGAGGTTTTGCATGAGTTTCTAATTTTATGGGCCATTATTTTTTATACTCTCTCTATATATGTGGGACCTCCATATTATTTACTATCATTTTTTTTACTATCAAATAATATTATTTTATTCAAAATTTATTATAAAATATATTTAATTAAATACAATTTTTTCTCTCCTAAACCTATGTCAAATCCAAATCTTAATCCAAACCCATTTATAAACCAAACTGACCCTAAGATATAAAAGTTTCAAATATGCTAATGAATGGTAGATATGTTTTTATACTTCATATACCTCAAAAGAGCAATGTATTGATCTTTCATACCCTGCGGGACCCAGCACTACTATTATACTTATACTCATTATAATTCATGGCAGCATACCAAACGCACCCTAAATTCCACTTATCCATGCATGTGGGATTCCAATATTATTACATAAATGTCACAAAAACCTCATATATTTTGTTAAATTGTTGAAAAGGTCACTATAAAATATATTTTTTAATTAAGCCATCTAGTTATAATAATAATAATAATAATAATAATAATAATAATAATAATAATAATAATAATAATAATAATAATAAAACTTTTTGATGAGTTTGATTGATTGTTTTTGGGTACAATTTATTGATTTTGTTGATCTTACAAACTTATTTGACATTTTTATCAATAAAGAAGAATAGTTAAACAAATGCAAATGCAAAAACAAAGTCAAACTTATTTTGGGTACAATTGATTGATTTTGTTGATCTTACAAACTTATTTGACATTTTTATCAATAAAGAAGAATAGTTAAACAAATACAAATGCAAAAACAAAGTCAAATGAGACTGCCACGATATCATAATCAATCCATTTCAGCTTAGAAGATAAGTCAAACCTGTGACAAGGGCTTTTTCAACAATTAAACATAACTCAGTGGCTTAAAATAATAATTCTATAATGGTTTTTTCAATAATTTAATCAAAATATGTGAGGCTTTGTGACATTTGCCTTATAGACATACATGATACATCTATCTATTATACTATAAGATTAACCCCACTAATTTATTGTGGAGGCGTCAAGATTGCATAGAGTACAACAACCTAATGCTCTTCATGATATAATTTCGAGTGTTTTTTGGCTTTATTTTGTTCTAATAATTAGTAGCAGTATATGAAGAGACCCGTGGGTTACAAAACAAGCTAATGCTCAAAATTAAATGCAGAAAATAAAGTTTCATGTGTAATTGGAGCCTTAATTGTTCGACTTGAGTAATTGCGAGCATGCAAAGAGTCATGTCGTTACATTCATGTTTGCTTAATGGAGGAGATGAAAGTGTAAGGGTTGCCGGAATTGATTACATGGTATTTAGTATAGAATTAAAATTCGGTTATGGATTGAGAAGAAGTTGAAAAGGTTGCAAGAATAATTAATGATTTATCCTAATCTATGCCTATATAAACCAGCCAAAATCACATGCACAAACACAAAAGTTCGAATCTTCATTCCTTCTACTTTATTTTGTAATTTATTGCTAGAATTGTTTCTTGATTTTTTTTTCCGTATGCAGGTAATACATACAACATGATTCTCTTACTAATGTTACAAGATAAGAGAAGAGGTGATGTATCTATACTCTTTCTTTTCTCAGTATCATCTGCAAATTTTATATATATTTATATAAGAATAATACAAAGAATCTTGAAATCCCAAAGTTCAAAACAACTGCAATGTAAATATAATCAATCTCATACACAAAACAAAAGCAGGTTCAGTTTTTAGCATGCATTCTCACGTTACTCATGCTTTGGTATGCACCTTCCTATACGTTCGTATATTTTACTGGATTTTAAAACTGGTTCCACGGGTTGATGAGCCAAAATTTGAGATATACATAAATGCATGTATATTTGCTATAATTTTTCTCAAGTAATCTCTTATTTTTCCCCTATTACAAGGAATAATACATTAAAGATGCTAAAGAGACGTAGGACACGACGACTTGGTCAAGAAGGTCATTCAAAAAGGACTACAACGAATTGTCAAAAAGGTCGTTTAAGACGAGCTACAAAGAAGATCATAGAAAGAAAGATTCGAACGTAGAAAAAACCGATCCCAAATGAGGACTCATCGGTTGGTTTGGATGGATTTTTTTAGAGATACTACTAAATATATATTGAGTTTGCAAATGAGAATGATACTCATAAATTCTTAATGACTTTGAGTGTTCATTGTATTGATTTATAAAATCACAATGAAGATATGTTGCATAATAATATATGATGATCACATGATTTTTTGTAGTTAAACTAAAGAATCATTTTTTTATATTGTGATATCAACTTTAGTGGTTTGATTTTATTCCAAAATTGCTTCATGCCTATAATATTGATGGTTTTTATTTTTGAATAATTACAATTTCATTCTTTACTTCTCTTTTATTTGTTATCGGTCATATTATTAGTTTAATTGCATTCTTTACTATTAAAGAAGCTTAAAACCCTTAAACAAAAATAAACACGACTAAATACCGCCTTAAATAATGAATATAAAGGAAACAATACATAATTACTGATCTAACCCATTTGTAAATTATAATAACAAATCGGTGCAACGCACGAGTCTAAAAATCTAAAAAAAATTAATAATAATAATAAATGAACTATAAACTCAACAAAATGTTTACATTTACGTAAACCTAAACAATTCATTTCAACAAATAACCAATATCTCCTGCGGGAGCCTTAGTTATAGATTGTTGTATACTCGGCAATTTACACAAACATTACGCGATGAACACTTAGATACGAACTTTGCATAGAGTACAAGATAACTAATGCTCGGAATTCAATGCAGCCTCATAATAACTATACAATCATGAAAGGAGATGAAGTGCAAGGGTTGCCCGAATTGATCACATGGCATTTAGTATAGAATTAAAAGTCGGTTAGATGAAGTGCAAGGGTTGCGAAAGGTTGCAAGAATAATTATTGATTTAACCTAATTCATGCCTATATAAACCAGCCAAATCCACATTTAGTATGCACATTTGAAGATGATTCACACATCTTTTAATCTTTGATTGTTGGTAGCGGTATGTATATTCTCTTTTGCAACATTTTGGAGATGATTCACACATCTTTTAGATCTTTGTAATTAACTTGGTTTTTTATTATTTTTTTCTAAATTTAGTTATCATACGCAGGTACCATGAAAATCACACAAGATCATGCATGCTCAGATAAACGGAACCAATGATTGGGATACCAACTATTTTATTTGTTTCTTACATATTTAGGTGATTGTTATAGATAAGCATATATATATATAGAATATTTTATAAATATATTAATATATATATATATATATATATATATATATATATATATATATATATATATATATATATATATATATATATATATATATATATATATATATATATATATACTATATAATATATATATATATATTTATATTTAGTGTAACTTTCAAACGAGAACCATTTTAACTGCAAGAACTGCGAAAACCACTTTTTTACAACTAATAGTACATGATGTACATCATTTAAATGCACCATGGCATTCTGGTAAATAAATGAAAGTTGGTTTCCTGGAAAAGTTGATGTAGGGGTAAACATGGTATTTAACTTTTATTTAATTTCAATAACCGCATGCTCGAATTTCGGGAATTAAGCCCCATCTTATACAAATCAGATCTGACTTTTCTCTATCTCTTATTCTCTCTCTTCCTCAATAACAAAACCCTAGCCGCCCCCTCCTTTCTCAATCACTCGTTTCAGATTTGATATGACGTGAATAATCAGATAAGTTGTTTGGATACCGGTAAGATATTTGTGTCTGCACGTTGTTCATCGTGTTACCAGGTTGGTTTACTTTTATATGCTTCAACTTTTTTCATCTAATTCATTGTTTTTAAATTCATTTTATGTTATTGAAATCGTTTTTAGTTTATTACATGTTTTTAGTTTATGAAATCAATAACTAATCAATGTCAGATAAGGATGAGGATATAATATTATGATATATCTGTTTATACAAATCAATGAGTCACAAAATTGTTTTTAGTTTATTACATGTTTTTAGCACTTTAGATTTGTGGTCGTTATTAATTAAAGTGGCAAATGACATGTTGATGCTGAGTAATAGATCTAATATAAATCAATATGTTTCTTTCCGAAATTCGTCAAAGTTCATGCTCCAGCGTAGTCATCGTAAACTAATCGTTGCATTTGGGGAGGTTTGATTTCATGTTTGGGAGTTGCTCAACATACTTTGAATCTTGGTATTTGTGTCTGAGTTGGTTTTCGTACCCGTGTTTGATTTCAGTCTCGATCCTGATCTCGATATTTTCTTGTTCGTATGAGGTAATTCTCAAATCATAATATTAATATTTACCGTATGTTCTTTATAATAGTTAGGGATTCGATAGTTTGAATTGTTAGGGTGTTATACAATAGAAGCATAAATGAATCATCGTTAATATATAGACGGAACCACACGTTTAAGGTCTTAAATGGTTTATAATTATTTAGTTTAAGTTTGTTTGGATTATATATATTCAAAACAAATGTTTTGTGTTTTGGATTATATAAGGGGGTTATGGAACATATATGTTTTGTGATTGGTTTATAATTATTTAGTTTAAGTTTGGATTATAAGGGCATTATAGAACATATATGTTTTCTGTTTGGATGCATATATGTTCAAAATAAATGGATGCATATATGTTCAAAACATACATGTTTTAAAAAATGATTGGTTATAAACGGAATGGTTAAAACATGTATGTTTAAAAAGCATGTGTGTTTTAAAAACATGTATGTTTTTTTATTTAGTAAGCGTAATTATTGTTTTTTTCAAAGACTTCATGTTTGCCTAACAAGTATGTTTCCTAAAACATGCATGTACTTATGAACATGCATAATTTTTAATAATGTTATTGTTGCTAATTTTTATACTTTTCTTTGTATTAGGTGTAATTACAAGAATGTCCGCGGCTACAAGTTTGCATATATGTCCGACTATTGAAAAAATGTCGATGGCTACTCGTGCGCATATGTCCATTTTTTGTTGAATATTATTAGTGCTCACGTGTATAGAGCGATTATATTCATATATTTATGTTTTTAGAAATTTGTATTTTAATTGTATTTCAATCGATATCGAAGTTTGTATATAACATGTATGTACTTGGTTTGTTATAAATTTCATTATATTAAAATACCTATATGCACCTATCTATTTCTTGAAACATTTATTAAAGCACTAAATCTAGAAATATTTATCTTAAAAAAACATGTATGCAATTTGACTAATTGAAAACATGTATGCACTTTAATTATTTGGAGGAAAAAAAACATGTATGCACCTTTGCCTAAAAAAACATGTATGCACGATGAGTATTTGAAAAAAAAAAAAAAAAAAAAAAAAATCTGAATTTTTTGGTGTGAAAAAAAAATCCGAATTTTTACATTTATAAAAAACGGGAATTATAAAAAAATAAAAAATAATATGAAAATGTCTTTTACTATTATACCCTTTGGAATTAAATAATAATAACAAAATACTATGGAGCATTAAATGGTGTACATTGTGTATTATTAGTTGTAAAAAGATGGTTCTCGCAGTTCTTGCAGATAAGGTGGTTCTCGTAAGAAAGGGACCCTATATATATATATATATATATATATATATATATATATATATATATATATATATATATATATATATATATATATATATATATATATA